>ML332030.1:159164-196908 GCA_005239505.1 Nicotiana paniculata
CAATTGGAAAAGAAAACATCAACCAGGGGAGTGTATACCCTTGATTGGAAAAGAAAACATCAACCAGGGAGTGTATACCCTTGATTGGAATTGACTACGGGAGTGTATACCCCGCGTCGGGAAAAGAAAACGTCAACCAGGGAGCGTATACCCTTGATTGGCATCGACTACGGGAGTGTATACCCTGCGTCGGGAAAAGAAAGAATCAACCAGGGAGTGTATACCCTTGATTGGAAAAGAAAACATCAACCAGGGAGTGTATACCCTTGATTGGAAAAGAAAACATCAACCAGAGAGTGTATACCCCTGACGAGGCTGGGTGCCTTTTGCATATTGACCGGCGTCAAATGAGAGCCCTGTAAATCAGTCTTGCCATCTTTTCTTTGCCTTATTTTTTGGGACAGAGTTAGACCCAAAGGGATTCAAAAGAAAAATAAACGACATAATGGACCACGAATTTAAACAAGAGGCGTCCCTTTCGGGAAAGGAAAGAAGGACTTATCTGGAGTGCATGCGGACTTCAATGAACATAACATGATCTTTGGACTGGATGCCTGATCCGTGTAAACCGTCCGACTCTCAGAAATTCATCACAACTATTACCTCGAGATTGAGAAACCTTGCCCCAGACTGTGTCCATGTCAGTGATCCATTATCCTTTTTGATCAGTTGTGCCCTTTGCGGGTTTTCACCAACTAACCTCTCTCATTTCTCTTCTCACCATCGCCTTGTAGTGCTCTTTGAGAGTTTTCACTAACAAGACTCTCTCATTTTTAATTTCTCTTCTTACCGTTGCCTCACGGTGCCCGTGTGGGTTTTCACCGATAAGACTCTCTCATTTTGTTTCTCTCATTTTCTTGCACCAGATTCGACACTGTATCCTCCGACTTTAAGCATGTTTACCAATTGATCGGAAGGACTTGAACAGGGATTTGGTGAGAAAAATTTGTATTGAATTACAACTTTGGGACCTCTTCGGTGAAATTATCACCAAACATATTATAACATCTGCCCCAACTTAAACTCTTGGGGAAATGTGGATTTTTATTTTGGTGTGACTGAACCCCAGGGAGAGGCTGCCTACGTATCCTTTTGGAATCAAGTCGAACGTAGTTCAGGGAACTTTTGTTTTGTTTTACCTCAGTTTTGTTTTTTTATCTCTCTTTCTTTTGCTTTCCTTGTTCTCCATTTCTTTTATTTTTTTTCATTTGATTTTTCTTTTTTCTTTTTTTTTTTTTGTTTTTTTTTAAATAACACTTTCAGTTTCCAAAGAGAGTAATCAAATGAAGGTGAACCGGCTCAAAGGGTTGGCAGAAAAGGTTAATGGTGTTTGGGTAGCGAGAATGAAAGCCTTTGTAATCCCAACCGGAGAACATTTACTGCTATATGGAGGATAAAACATAGTACCTTTTGGTTGCACCTACGTTGACAGTTGTTTCAGGGACATTTTCTTCGATGTACCCCAAGTACAAACACACTCTTTTGGCAGTACTCTTGTAGTGATGTATGGACCTTTCCATTCTGAACCAATTTTCTTTTGGCTGTTCCAATTCATTGTTTGATTTCCTTGACCAAACTTCATTTGCATTCGGATGATTGATTCATCATTTCGAAGTATGACAATGTTTTAGGATCTTTTGACTGCATCTGCGTTGACAATTGTTTCAGGGACATTTCCTTCGATGTACCCCAAGTACAAACGCACTCTTTCGGCAGTACTCTTGTAGTAATGTATGGATCTTTCCAATCTGAACCAATTTTCCTTTGGATGTTCCGATTTATTGTTTTATCTCCTTGACATAACTTCATTTGCATTCTGATTCTTGATTCATTATTTCGAAGTCTGACAGCGTTTTAAGATCTGGGCATGAAGTCTGCAAGCATGTCATATTATTGAAATCTGCATTTAAACAGAACTGAAAGAAGAGCAAGAAAAGAGACAATATTAAGAAAAAAAACATTCTTAGAAAATGAAATATTAATTCCATTTGATTTTTTTATTTTTCTTTTGGAGTTTAAAGATAGAAGGGTTTACATCGGAAAGTAAGACAATAAAGTAAAACATCCGGATCACACCCTGAGATAATCCGGACGTAGAAAGGATAGCAAGACTGGCTTTCCGAGACTCCCATATGATGGGGAACTTTCAGGCTTAGCGACTTTTTTTTGGCTTTTCTTCTGTCTCGACAATGGCTGTAATGGCCTTCAATGCCGGATCAAATTCGTCATCTTTACAAATCATTCAGACTACCGGCCCAGTGCAAGCAGACAGGGGGTTATTCATCGTATTGAGGTCTTCTTCATCCCCAAACACTATTGCATGGACCTCGATGAGATCTTCCAGTGCTCTTTTAAGAGTCCAACAATCTTCAGTGTCATGTCCCACTGCTCCTGAGTGGTATCCACATCTAGCATCAGCCCCGTGCGAGGGGGACTCGGGGTTCGGTCGGTTTGGGGCCACTGGCTGCAGCAGAGCTATCTTGACCATTTTTTGGAACAAGCTAGAGTATCATTCACCAATAGGAGTGAAATGATTCTTTTTTAAAGTCTCTCTTGGGCGAGGATTCTATTGGGGAACATTTGGTTGGGTATTACATGGAGCTTGGTAAGGATGGGCATTTCTGGGAGGTGGAGTTCGGTTTCGGGTATAATGCTGTGGTCGCGTATAATATTGCGCGTTCATCACCGCATAGGGAGGCGGTGCCATGGCATATGCAGCATCATCTTGATAGGGATAATAGTGTTGTGGGACGTTAGGAAGCATGTATGATTGGTTGAATACCCTGCGAGCCCCCTCCGAGCTCGAAGCCATCATATCTCCATCTTCTATCTCGTTTCTGTTCATCAAACCCTTCGAACCATTCTGAACGGCCTGTGATGTAACCTTAAAAGCAGCTTGACTCAAAATTCAGCCCGTTTCTGGAAGTAGCCCGCCTCTTGGGCCAGTAGGAAGACTGTAACCATTTCTGCTTCGTCCATTGGAGGCTTTACCCTGGCAGCTTGCTCACGCCATTTGACAGCATATTCGCGAAAGCTTTCCGCAATTTTCTTTTTCAAATTAGACAAAGAGTTCATGTCAGGAGCGATGTCCATATTATACAGGAACTGGAGGACAATGTTTAGAGCCAAATCGTCCCACACATGCCAATGGGTAATCTTGATCCATATACCATTCAGTAGCAATTCCAGTGAGGCTTTCTCCGAAGTAGGCCATTAGCAACTCCTCTTTTCCACCATCACCCCTCAGCTGGTTACAATATCGTTTCAAGTGAGCCATCGGGTCTCCGTGCCCGTCATATTTTTCAAACTTTGGCGTTTTGAAACCAACCGGCAGGTGAACATGTGGAAGCATGCATAAATCGGAGTAGGAGACACTCTTCTGACCACTCAAACCCTGTATGTTCTTTAAGCTTTGCTCTAGGCTTCTCATCTTCCGTACAATTTCTTCCTGCTCGAGATTTGTTGTTATTTTTTCTTGACCCTTGGGAGACTCATATTGCGGGTGCTGAGGGTAAGGGTTTGGCTTGGGCACTGTTGGTTGTGCCATGGGTGATCCACAGAAGGCATTCCGGGGCCATTAGACGGCATTGGAGGGTGCCCACATGGGAAGAGTGAGTTGGGCACAAGGATGTTGGAAAGCCCATCTGAACCGCGAATCCACTCAGGAAAACCAGGGATCACACTTGGTGGTTCCCTACCATTGGACCATGCGTCAATATGCGGCGACGCTACATTCTATTTTCTTCAGCAATTGCTAATTCAGGCTGCGGAATAGATGATGCCGGGTTATCCTCAGGACCGATGATTGGCAGATTGCTTGCGGAGGCCATCTTTACCTTTGGATCTTGTAAAGGACGAGCAGCTAGACTACCTCAAAACCAACCACCTAAATATGACCTGTTTTATTTGCACACATAACAACTGGGTTAGTTTGAGACAATTAATACATAGGGATCACATATTGCGGATGCAATGCACCTAACAGTTAAACGTTTCTACCACGTGTTCGAACGGTTGCATGTTTCGTTCCGACTTTTAAATGTCCCTTTCAAATTTTATCTCTCATTCTTTTTATTTTTTTTTTTAATTTTCTATATCTCAATTTCTTTTCCTTTTTCTTTTTTGTCATTTTCGCTCTTTGTTTTTCTTATTTTTTTTGTCACTCTCTTTTTTTCACTTTCTTTTCACTCTTTTCTTTATTTTTTCGGTCAATTTTTCTCTCTTTCTCTTTTATTCAATTTTTTATGGCTATGATCGAATCCGATGGGGATTGCCTACATATCATGACGCCGCATGAATCAGATCTTGCTTACTTCGAGAAGATTGAGAATGGTGCAAATAAGCTAACCCTTTTTTTTCTTTTATAAAACTCAGACATATTTTTTGTTGAATTCTTTTTTTGGGAAAGGCTTTAAAAGGAGAAAGAAAATATTTTTTTTTTTAATGTTTTGATTCAAATATTTGCAAGAAAGACCTCTAAAAGCAAGAAAAATATTATTTTCGTTTTGGATTTTTCTTTATTTTTTCTTTGAAAATTTTGAAATGAAGACTTCTAAAGAAGAAAGAAAATATTTTGGAATTTGATTTTTTTCTTGAAATTTCGTTTTTCGATTTTTATTTTTTGAAAGAAAAACTTCAAAAGAAAAAGGAAATATTTTTGGATTTTGTTTATGATTTTTTGTAGATTTTTTGGAAGAAACACTTCTATAGAAAAAAGAGAATATCTTTTTTTTTTTGGATTTTTGATTTACTATTTTTTTTTTTTTTGGATTTTTGGGAAAAATACTTCATGTTAAAGAAAAAAGTATTTTGGATTTTGACTTTTGATTGATGATATTTTTTTTGAGATTTTGGAGATAAAGACTTCTTAAAGAAAGAAAATATTTTTTCGAATTTCGCTTTTTAATTTTTTTTTGGAAAAGTATTTCTGAAGGATATGTTTGATTTTTTTGATTGATTTTTATTTCCTTTTTTTAATTTTTTAACATATGAAAGACTTTGGAAAGAAGGAAAATATTCTTTTTCTTTGGGTTTAAAATCCTTTTCTTTTTCTTATTTGTTTGTGATTTTCTTAAGGAGGAATTTAAAGGAAAATATTTTTGGATTTGTTTTTTTTTTTTGAAAATTGGGGTCGGGACCGATGAGGTTTGCCTACGTATCTCACATCCGGTGAGAATCAGACCTGCGTTGTTTTGACGGAACCGGGGAATACGACTTCTGAGAATATTCATTTATTTCCTTTCTTTTAGACAATGTTTCAGGATTTCAAATACATATCTCTCACTCTTTGTTTTTTTTTTTTCTTTCCTATTCTAGAAGCCGGTCAACATGCATGCCGAAACAAACAAATGCCAAGCAGCACGTAAGATGCATCAGGATGGTCTTTTATTTTGGGTTCACCTTTCCTAGACGGAACCAACCCCTGTGTTGAGTCCCCTAAGTCAAATGCACGTGATGCAGATAAGCGGTCCTATTAGGGATCCGGCATGAGGTTTTGTTATTCTAGGTTTAGACCTGGGTGTTTTGTTCTAGACCAGGCTTACCCGAGCGGACAGCTTGAGCCGAGGTCGGGGTAGCGTACCGGGAATACAGAAGCTTCACTGTCTTTGCAACTTGTCCGTACCTCGTTCTAAAATTTGGATGACTCTAACAGAAAAGAAGTCACACGAAGTTTACACTTCCCAGATGATTTTGAAGACTAAGAGAGAAGGGGGTTTCAACACAATTTATATACAATTCAGATAATATCAAAGCGATAAAAATGCGGCATTTAGCACAGTAGGTTTAAACATGTAAAAATCAAGTAATTATGAATGCCAAATATAACAGATATTCTAAGCTCGAATTCTTGAACCCTGAACCTGTTTCACCACCCCCCGTATTAATGAAGGGTAATAAGGGAGTTTTTCCAATTAAAGTGACATTATTCGAATTTTGGGATTTATTTTAGTTTTTCAGAGTCGCCACCCGAATTTTTTACGGTGTTCCGGGACACTAGTTATTTATTAAAGTCCCAAATTCGAGGAATTTTTGACTATGTTTTAAGTTGTCTGCAACCAGAAACCCGAGTAAGGAATTCTGTTAACCGGGGAGAAGGTGTTAGGCACTCCCGAGTTCCGTGGTTCTAGCACGGTCGCTTAACTATTAATATTTGGCCTGAGTTATCTAATTATTTAGGTATTTTAGCCTATTGTGCTTTTAGTCTTTTATTACTTTTTAAACCGATTTTAATATTTATGGATTTTTCTTGAAATAAGTCAAGATGTCGTGCACTTATTTGTTTTTGGACACATATTAACTACGCCACATGAAATGCACCCGTAATTATAACATGTGACTTTTATTATAGTTTGAAGTTGAAGATGGGGACATGAATTGTCGCACCCGCATGTAGATTACGTAGTCAAGACTACGGTCGTGACAGTTTTATAATACCCGTTTGTGGCGATGTTCGAGTTTTTCTACATTTCGAAAGAGCGTTTTAGTTTTAAGATCGATTAGGGCGTTTATGCATTTATCTTGGACAATTATGATGGCGTACACTTGTTTGTTTTTGGGCACATGGTAAAAATGTCACCTGAAATGCATCCGTGATTGCTATGTGTATTATTATTAGTTATTATAGTTTGGGTCGGGGGCATGAGTTGACACTCCCGAGTGTAGTTTTTATGGTAATTTGAGACAATAGTTGATTCTTTTCCAAATTTCAACCTAAAGATGTATTTTTCAACCTAAAGGATGTGTGGACGATTGTTTAAGCTTAAATTCTAAAGGACATAAAAAATATTGGTCTATGGCCATATTTAGCCCGAGTTATCCTTTGACTCGTTTGGCAGATCCTAATTTTTGGCTAATTTATAGAGAGGTCACTAGTTTAGGGAATCTAACTAAGTCTTAATATTTACTTTTAAGTTTGATAAATCAATAGGAAATATGGTAATAAAAAAACATGTTCATTCTTACATACACTTATGATCATAACACAACAGATTTACTGGTTTTCAATTTTTTGGAAGCCTAAACATAAATCTGAAATACTCATTAATTCTGAAACGGATTGGCAAGGCAAAATCATGCTACTTTCAGAACTTTTATGATTTCTAGCAAAATATTGAACCACAGACAGCCTTATTAATTTTTGAGACAGTGATTTTTATCATTTTAAAAGTAACTGATCTCGTATTTCTAAAGGCTTAAAATTCAAACACGTATATATTGATTTTTCGCAGGATTATAAGACACAAAAATAGACTGAAGATAATCTACTGACTTTATGTCGAAACTAACTGAATTTTTGAGACAACCATTTTTCGAGATCCAGCGAAGTGTTTTTACAGATTTTGCATGTGTTCTTTGCCTAATGTCATTTTCAGAGTAGATAGAATGTAAATTCGAATTCTAGAAAAACATGAATAAAACTGAAATGAAGTGTACAGTCCAGTCCTTATTACAACTAAAAGTATATACAAAAAAGGCTGTAATTACGATATTACATTGTTCTTAATCAAATATACAAGTTCTAATAATAAGAAAAAAAACAAAAAACAAACAAGACTAGCTGCTGCTTCTGTGAAAGCTAGCAACTTTCATGCTTTTAGGATTTGTATTCCTCAGCTTTTAGTCCCAACTGGACCATACAGAACTCATATGCACTGTAAAAGAACGAATCTGATAATTACAGAGATCAGATTCAACTCTTTACATGCTGCTCCCATAGTGACATAAGATCTAAGTCGCCCAAACCAACATATATAAGCCTCTTATGGGGGTGAATTTGACCATTTAAAGGGTCAGATTCACTACCCTTTAATGCTAGCTAATGACTCTATTATGACCTCAGGGATATAGAATTAATCACAGAAGTCTCTAAGAGATAATTCTGCTGTTATAATCACATAGATGAACAACTAGATTTTAACAGGCCATTACAGATTCAGCAGGAAGAAAGGCAACATGTTTTATGTATGTTTTCTTAGATTGAATCTGACTATAAGGGATAGTCTGATTCAAACCCAGAGATACATACTTGCTTGACATTTCTAACAACCATACCAATACTTCAACCAGTATTGATTTGAACACTTTGACTATTTTTGGCTTTTTAGAGAATGAATTAGACCATACAAGGGTTTAAATTATTTACTCTACAGCCCTTCTTGACTAAGACCATACAAGGGTTTAAATTCTTTACTCTACAGCCCTTCTTGACTACATGTTGTATACCCTTTAAAGGGTGAATTTCAACCATATACACTATTGTTTTGTGCACTATTATGGGGTGAATTTTACCATTGGAAGGTCAAATTCATCTACCCTAGTGCAATTTATCTTTCTAACCTGCTAAACATATATGAAATTACCACCTAGCTATCAAACGTTAAGCTTATTAACAGAAACTCAGCACATAACCAAGCAGATTCCAAGAGTTGCATGCATATACTCAGAGAATGATAATCTTACTTCAGTTTCTACACTAAAAAAGGACGAGAAGAAGATTCAGATTCACATATTCTTGAAGAAAACACAACATGAACCAACAAGTTTAAAACAAGGTCTGAATTCAATAATTTTGTTTAAAGTTCACTGTTACATACCTTTAAAGAGAAAGAAAACCCAGCAAGAGACTTGACCAAATAAAGGACAAGTATGAACAACAAGCAGCAAAAAAGAAGAAATCACCTATAGCAATAGCAACAGAAAACCAGAGAGAACTAGTACTCAACAATAACAAAACCCAGAAATATTGAGTAGAAATACTTAGGACTTCCAGCAATCAGACTCCAAAATAGAAAAAACCCCAAAGGAACTAAGAACCAATTCCTCTAAAAGAAATCAGATTTTTTCTTTTCTATAATCATTTTTTTTTGAATGAGAAGTATTCTGTGTTTCAGCAGCTCAGAGAGTGTCCAAAAAAGTGTAACCTTCATCTCTAAAAAGAGGGTCTATTTATAGTATATTTGGGAATGGGGTATTCTTTTGAATATTCCCTATCCAAAGCTAAAAACATCACTCAATAGTACATAGGGAAGCTGTCAACCCTATCTTTGGGACTGTTGCCCCTATTCCAGAACTTTCTTACTCATTAAAAGACCTCTTTACCCTTGCAAATCTGATTTCCTAATGTACCCCTTGAAGCCCCTGTATTTACCATTAGGTAACCAGGGTTACTTGCTTGGGTTATGATTTAACTCTAGTTAACTAACAGTAGTTACGTCCCTTAGGTGACTTCTAGTTGTTCTTTAACCAAGGTTAGGTTAACTAATTAAGGGTTAATTGATTAAGTTCCTATTAGTTAACTAGGTTTAGCTTGTTAATTAATGTGAGTCAATCAACTTAATTCCCTAACCTAAACTAACTGATTTGGCTTGGTAATTCTAGGTTGAACCATGACCGTACATTATTTTAGAACTGAGTTTTAGCCTAATTAGTTGATTAGTTTTCTAATTATTAACTGATTTCAACTTGTTTAGAATTTTGGTTGAGAATTAGCTAAGTTGTCAGACTTGGTTAGTTTACTTGTATTAAAATCTATTTACGTTCCACTTGAGCCTATGGGGAAATAATTTGTTTAGGTTATTTGAATATGCCAATCTAACCTAAGAGTTGAAACAAAATCTATGATTAATTAGAGATTATCATCTAATTGCAACTAATAACATGGGAAGAAAAATCAAACAACAACCTTAATCAATACACAAGCAGACAACTACTAAAATAAAGGCATATGAGTTCAGGGATTCAATTAACTAGTTCGTTCATATTCATTTCATGACAAAAAATCCACAAACACACACATGCCTGAAAATTAGCAAAGAAAAGAAAACTGAAACCTAATACTAATCTTGGTTACACGATAAGTAGAAAAATACAAAGCCTAAACAGTTAAATCTTGCAAAACAGTGATAAAGAGTTCTTAAGCAAAATACATTTGGGGTTTTAAACTAAAAAAAGAAAAATATGAACAGGTAAAAGAAAGTAATCAAACAGTGATAAAGTCAGAAGTAAACAGTGACACAAAGAAGAAAAGAAAACTGATTAAACTACGGTTATTCATGCTTAAAAAAAAGAAACATATAGAAAGGAGGGGGGGGGGGTACCCGTAAAAGAAAGGTTTGGCCGGCAAAAAATGAAATAGCCGGACCTTGGCCGGACTGCGGAGGGTTTGAAAACGAGTCAAACCCACACGAATCAATTGCTCTTATCAAGAGCAACTGATTCATGTAGGTCTGAACCGTTGAATCGTTCGAAGTCGACCGTTGTAGCATTTTAGGTTTTTCAGATTCTTAGATCTGAAATCGGGTGATTTTGGGTGAGATTTTAGGGAAACTGATGGTGGGATGGGGTTAAGGGTGAGGAGAGGTTTGTAGGGTGAAAGTTTGGGGTGGTTTGGAGATGGTCCGCCACCGTTAGGCGAGCTCCGGTTACGGAAACCTAGGGCGGCTAGGGTTTGGTCGAGGCAGAAGAGAGAGAGATGAAGGGGAGGGGAGGCGGCTAGGGTTTTGTGGGGGTTAGGCTTTGGATGGAATGGAGGGGGGGGGGTTAAGCGTTTGGACAGTTTTATAGTGGATGGGGTGTGGAGTTGTGATCCAACGGATGGGATGGGGAGAGGTAAAAACGGGGTCGTTTAGGTGGTCTGGGTTTTGCCGGGTTTGGGGTTAATTGGGCTGGACCAGGTGAGTAGTGTAGATATAGGTTTGGGCCTGGGTATTTCTTGGCCCAGGTCCGATTTTAGGCCTAATTTTGCCTATACTAATTTAATTAATTAGCTTTTAATAAAATCCACAACTTTAATATAAAAGTGTAGTGATTAATTCTAACTTAATTTATCTATTAATTAATTAATTTTAATATTCCTAATTAAACCCATAAAAATGATTAATTTTAGCAATTAATTATCAAAACTACATCACCTCAAATAATTATTATTCGTTTTGTTATTCAATTCAATTACTCACAAATAATGAGTTTATAATTCCTTGATAATAATGGTGCGCCGAATTATGCAACTTTAAATAATTTTAAAAAGATGAATTATGAATATGCAAAAATGCAAAACAATTCACAATGAATCACTAAAAATTCAACAAAATCCATAATATTAATTTACTTATCTAATTTTGTAGGAGTATTTAGTAGGTGAAAAATTACATGCTCACAGAGTCTATTGACTTCTAGAGAATGATTCCCAATGTAATAAAGAGAAACAAACAATTAACTAAATAAAACGAGCCAAGAAACTAATCATATAAATAAATCTAGATCTAACCCAGAGTCTGGTGTCACAATCCACGAACTACTAAAGAATACTATAAATAATGGTTGAAAGAAATAGTGTAACTGATCTGAATGATATAAAATAGTGTATGTCAAAATAGGAGAAGACTCTCGTAATCTGCGAACCCCGGCAGATGTACCTCGTGTCTCCAAATAAATCGGGTGGTCGTCCTAGAATCCTCTACTGCTGACTAATACCTGGATCTGTGCAAAAGAGCACAGAGTGTAGTATTAGTACAACCGACCCCATATACTGAGTAAGTGCCGAGCCTAGCCTCGGCAAAGTCGTGACGCGGCTAAGTCGGGCTTCACAATATAATCGATAACAACAATAAATAATAAAGCCAGAAAGAAGTCTAAACAAATAAATAAATAAGTGCTGCAATAAAATAAAATAACTCAGCTATAACCAATTCTCAAATAACTCTTCGAAATTCCAAACTTTAACCTTGAATAAAAATAGGGCTAAAATGTTTAAAGAGTAGTAAATTAGACCTTTTAACTTTTCAAAACTTTTATTTTCTTTTTCTGTAAAAATTAGTAAAAATATGAATGTCCTCCCTTATCGCTCCTTGTTATGACGTGCAACTCGCTCCCACCTGTCCTCCCTTATTGCCCCTCCCTAAAATATCACCATTATTTCTCCTGTTGCGGCGTGCAACCCGATCCCACCTGTCCACCCTTATCACTCCTTGTTGTGGTGTGCAACCCGCTCCCACTAGACATATCATATCAATTTATTCAAAATTTCACAATTCAGGCCAAGCCTTTCACATTTTGTCTCAACAATTATAATTAATAAACTGCATATTTCTCATAACTTCATCAATAACCTCTCAACCATGAAACCAACAGGAGTATCAAATATAAATACCTTTAATTCATAAAAACAATACCAAACCTCTCAAACTTGTTTATATCACCAGGAAACCAGCTCAAACAACCAACACTCTTTCCAAATAGTCACAACAATTAAACAACGCCAAATAGTCATAGAAACAATAATGAACATATAACAGTTAAGACAATGATCAAATAAGTGGGGAAGAGGAAAGTGGATCATGTTTAACAAACAATTTGGGTGGTTCATAGATACTCGTCACCACGCCCATGCATTTCACATAGCAAACAAGTGGGGAGTGCTATCCCTCAAGCCAAAGTTAGACCAAACAGTTACCTCAATTCCGTAGGCTACTCACTGCTCAAATATTTCTTTTCCCTTTGAATTCACCTCTAAATTGGTCGAATCTAATACAAATTAACTTAATATCATTAACTAATGCTAAAGGAACTAACTTTATAAAAAATATAACTTTTCGTAAGTTTTATAAAAAAAAATGAACACCTGACCCTAGGCCCGCTTGGTCTAAACTCGGGGTTCGGACCAAATTACGTTTACCCATTCACCCACGAACCCAAATATGCTATTAGTTTTGAAATTCGACCTTACTTTGATATAAAAATTTAATTTTTACAAAACTCCCTAATTCTACCCAAATTCTAGATTTTTACCATGAAAATTCTTTGTTTTTGCTTTAAAAGTGATGCAAAATAGTAAGGAATTGAAAGAACAAGGTTTGTAATTGATTACCTATGAATTGAGGATGAAGATTGTTGAAGAAAACTCGTTTTTAGGGCTGGAACCTCGAGAAATTGGAGAAGAAAGGGTTCTACCCGGTTTTAATTCGATATTTATAATGGCTGGGCTGGGGCTCTATGCGATCGCATTAAATGGGTTGCGATCGCACAGGGTATGGGGGACTTGAGCAGTACGTTCGCAGGGAGGGGTGTGCGTTCGCACAAGGTAGGGGAGGTTGGCTACTGCGATCGCGGGAGGAACTGTGCGGTCGCACAGTACAAATCTGGGCCCCCCTCAGCTTGCATTGTGCGATTGCAGATAGGGCCATGCGATCACACAGTTGAAATTCTCGGCGCACCAGCAATGAAAAACCAGCATTTCATTTAAAGTGAAAAACACCCCGTGGCCTATCCGAAACTCACCCGAGCCGTCGGGGCTCCAAACAAATCATGCACACAAGTCTAAAAATATCATACGGACTTGCTCGTGCGATAAAATCATTATAATAACACGTAAATGTATGAATTAAACCTCAAAACACATCATTTTCAACAAAAACTCTTAAAATTCATAATTTCTCAACCGAATGTCCGAATCATGTCAAACGAACTCCGTTTTTCACCAAATTTCACAGTTAACCTTCAAATATCATAACAAAGCTGTACCAGACTCCGGAACCAAAATACAGACTCGATACCAATGATTTTTAGCATTGTTTCTTTTCTTTAATTCACAATATTTCAGCAAAATAATTTCTTTCAAAAATTGATTTCTAATGCTTGGGACCTCGGAATTTTTTTTCCGGGCATACGCCTGAGTCCCATATTTTACTGCGGACCTCCCGGGATCGTCAGAACACAAATCCGGGTCCGTTTACTTAAAATGTTGACCAAAGTCAACTTTTATCAAATTTAAATTATAAAAATCACTATTTCTCATATTTTCACATAAAAGCTTTTCGGTTTCACGCCCGGATTGTGCACGCAAATTGAGGTATTTAATTTATTTTCTTTTTATGGTTATTTAGCATGGAACGTAGTCTAATTTTATAAAATGACCCCTTGGGTCATCACAAAGTTGAAGGCAACAGGGTTGATTTATATGAGCTGTGAAGTTTAACATTGTGTATTATCAAACGTTGTGACCTAGGACTTTGTGTCAAGTGGGGGAGTCCAACATCAAGGAATAGATTGTGGGGCCATGTGTTATATCGTTTTTGGCTTGGAATGTATAAGGCCTCAGATTTTTCAAGAGATAAAGCTGGGAGTTGCTGTATGTCTGCCTCCTTAATAACCCTATACCTCAGTACCAAAGGAGTTATCCAAACAACTTTAAATCAGGGCTACTCAGCACGGAAGTCACGGTTGCAGATTTTGGGGTGCTCCAGAAGGAGTATAATGATTAACAAGATTCTAGACTACATGGTTCGTGCCAAGATTTATCAGTATAGAGCTCTACTTTTGTGATCATTGTGTGTCAATAGAGATGAGATTTAACCCAAAAGAAGAACGAAGAGTGTATGAATAAGTGGGGTAGCTCAATGGTGTTGAGTCAACATGGTAAATGAGAAATTGGTCGCCGGTGGTTAAGGCAAGCCTACGAAGAGGAAGACCAATCAGTGCAACATAAACTACTTGACTCAGTTCTCATAAATTATTTTGAAAGATTTTTTTCTCGAACTCTCCATAATTCGTGGAGCATAAGGTTTGAACGGTTGCGTCAGGTCATATGACGGTGTAAGAATATGCCATCAAGTTTGATAAGTCAGGCCGTCATACTCCTACTTCGGTTCATATAGCCAGAGAGAAAGTTCACAGACTCGTCAAAGGACTCAAATATGATTGTAAAATTTTTGTATGACTCAGGGCAGGTTGATACTGCATTTCGGTGAGTGATAGAAATTATCCTAGACTTTAGAGAGTCATATTTCATCAGAACAATTGGGCTACGTGCCCCATTGCTGTTATAACTCAACTCACATGACCAGCTAGGGAAAAAGAGTCGTAATGTCGAAAGTGGAGGTTAGATTCCTAGAGGTGAAGACCCATCATGTTGATATATTTTCTATGGTATGGCTGAGGTCGTTACATTGAATGGTGTCATTACAAGAACAATCTCCAATTATTATAAAGTGATGATTTTCTGAACTTAATACGGTTATGCGTATCTAATAAAATTCTTCCAATATGCTTCACTCTTGGGTGAGCCTCGTAAATCTAAAATCTGCTTATGTGAATACTTGTATTGAGAAATTCTATGGAGATAACTGTGTCTATCATTACGTGTTGTAATTTTGTTTAACAGAAAATATTTAAAGGAAGGAAATGGAATTTTTCGATTGGCACGATACGCATGTTGCTTGTGATTCAGAATTGAGGACAAGATCCTTGCATTTTAATATGATTTGAGATGTTTGAATTGGTTTACGAGCCGCGGTGGAAGTTATGTAAGGACGAGGTCCTTGTGATGGAAATTCTTTTGTTTAAATACTCCCTTGTGAATTAAACTTTTACTATAGTACTGGTAGGTGTCATGCTTGTTAGGATTATTCAAAAATTTATGTATAAAATAATGATGATAATCATAATAATAAATGAATCAATAATATTAAAAGTAATACTAATAATAAGTAAATAAATTAATTAATTAACTATGCATAATTTGCCAAATCCGTGTTATAACTATGGAGCTTTGACCTACGAGATATGTGCACGCCCACGTGGCGTTAAATGAAACACTTAATTCAGGTATATAATTATGAGGTCTTCATGAATCACATCTCGTTATCAGTATTGTAAAGGGTAGAAAGGGTATTATTGTTACGTGAAGTTATTGGGTGATTCTGTAATTGATTATGAACAACTATTAAGATCATATTGAGCTGAAACGGTGTTCCATTCAAATGGTCAGACGAGTGTGGGTGGAACTTTCAGAAGCTCAAGATGGATTTGACTATGGCGCCAGTGTTGGTGACGCCCACAGGTTCAGGATTGTGCACGGTGTATTATGGTGCATCTCGTATTGGATTAGGTACAATATTAATGCATGATGGTAAGGTGACTGCATATGCGTCTCGGCAGCTGAAGGTCCATGAGAATAATTACCCTGTTCATGACTTAGAGTTGGCAGCCATTGTTCATCCATTGAAAATTTGGAGGCACTATCTTTATGGCGTGCCGTGTGAGGTTTTTACTGACTATCATAGTTTCCAGTGCTTATTCAAGTAGAACGATCTAAATTTGAGGCAGCGAAGATGGTTAGAGTTACTAAAAGACTATGATGTCACCATATTGTATCACCCAGGGAAGGCCAATGTGGTGGCCGATGCATTGAGTAGAAAGGCGATGAGTATGGACAGCCTTGCATATATTCCAGTTGGTGAGAGACCGTTAGCTTCAGAGATTCAGACATTGGCTAATCATTTCGTGAGGTTGGATATTTTTCCTAGCAGTGTTCTAGCTTGTACAGTCGCTTGGTCTTCTCTAATTGAGCGTATCCGGGAGCGGTAAGATGATGACCCGCATTTGATGGTCCTTAGGGACACAGTTCGGCACAGTGGTTTCAAGCAGGTTACAGTTGAAGTTGATGGTGTTTTGAGGATGCAGAGTCGGTTATGTATGCCTAATGCTGATGGCCTTCGTGAGTTGATCCTTGAGGAGGCTCGCAGTTCTAAGTATTCGACTCACCCTGGTGCAGCCATAATGTACCAAGACTTAAGGCAGCATTACCGGTAGAGAATGATGAAAAAGAACATTGTTGCGTACGTGGCTAGTTGCTTAAATTTTCAGCAGGTAAAGTATGAGTATCAGAGACTCGGTGGTTTGCTTCAGCAGATATAGATTCCTGAGTGGAAGTGGGAGCGTATCACTATGGACTTCGTTGTTGGGCTCCCACGTACTCAGAGGAAATTCGATGCTGTTTGGGTTATTGTGGATAGGCTGACTAAATCAGCACATTTCATTCCCGTGGCAAGTACTTATACTTCAGAGCGGCTGGCTGAGTTATATATTCGGGAGATAGTTCGCCCTCATGGTATGCCTGTGTCTATCATTTTTGATCGGGGTACACAGTTTACTTCGCACTTTTGGAAGGTAGTTCAGCATGAGTTAGGTACCCGAGTGAAGCTGACAGGCAGTCTGAGCGTACCATTCAAATATTGGAGGATATGCTCCATGCTTATGTTATTGACTTTGGAGGTTAGTGGGATCAGTTCTTGCCGTTAGCGAAATTTTCTTATAATAATAGTTATCAGTCGAGCATTCAGATGGCTCTTTATGAGGCGTTATGTGATAGACGGTGCAGAACGCAAGTTGGATGGTTTGAGCTGGGAGAGGCTTGGTTGTTGGGTAAAGACATAGTTCAGGAGGCCTTAGATAAGGTCAAGATTATTCAAGAGAGACTTCGTGCAACTCAGTCTAGGCAAAAGAGTTATGTCGATCGTAAGGTTCGTGATGTGGCATTCATGGTTGGAGAGAGAGTACTACTTCGTGTGTCGCCCATGAAGGGTGTTATGAGATTTGGGAAGAAGGGTAAGTTGAGCCCTAGGTATATCGGGCCATTTGAGATTCTTGATAGAGTGGGGGAGGTAGCTTATAGACTTGCATTACCTCAAGGGTTATCCTCAGTTCATTTAGTATTCTACGTGTCTATGCTCTGGAAATATCATGGTGACCCGTCCCACGTGTTAGATTTAAGCTCTGTCCAATTGGAAAAAGACTTGACTTATGAGGAGGAGCCGGTAGCCATTTTAGACCGGCAGGTTCGTCAGTTCAGATCTAAGATTTATCCTTCAGTTTGAGTGCAGTGGAGAGGCCAGCCCGTTGAGGCAGCTACTTGTGAGTCTGAGTCGGACATGCAGAGAAGAGATCCACACTTGTTCGTCAATTCAGGTAATTTTCTATGTCCGTTCGAGGACGAATGTTTGTTTTACAGGTGGAGATTGTGATGACCCAAGGGGTCGTTTTATGAATTTAGGCTCTGTTCTATGCTTAATAGCCATAAAAAGACTACTTTTAAATACCTCAATTTGCGTGCACAGTCCGAGCGTGAAACCGAAAAGCTTTTGCGTGAAAATATGAGAAATAGTGATTTCTCGAATTTAATTTGATTATAGTTGACTTGGTAAACATTTTGAGTAAACAGACCCGGATCTGTTTTCCAACGATCCCGAGAGGTCCACAGTAAAATATGGGACTCGGGCGTATTCCTGGAAATGAATTCCGAGGTCCCAAGCCTTAGAAATCAATTTTTGAATGAAATTGTTTTGCTGAATTATTGATGAAATAAAGAAATGAATTGACGTTTGAAACCGTTGGTACCAGGCTCATATTTTGGTTCCAAATCTCGATACAGGTTTGTTATTATATGTAAGCCTTGTCTGCGAAATTTGGTGAGAATCGGAAATTATTTGATGTGATTCGGATGTCCGGTTGATAAATAATGAACTTTAAGTGTTCTTGAAAAAAATAATGAGTTTTGAGGTTTAATTCATAGGTTTACATGTTATTTTCCTGATTTGATCTCTCAAGCAAATCCGTATGATGATTTTAGACTTGCGTTCATGTTTGGTTTAGAACCCCGAGGGCTCGGGTGAGTTTCAAATATGTTTGGGTTGTGTTGCGCTCGTTCTTTCTTATGCTTCGACGTCGTTTCTTCAAGCATAAATGATATAAGATTGATTAAATGAGCTCCGATATCTGTTTTGAATGAAGTATTAGATCCGTATCGTTATTATGGACCCGTAGCAAAAAGAATCATTCAATTTGGACATCGTATGAGGATTTTATAATCATTTTACTAAGGTTGCCAGATTTTTCAGGTTAATAACGAAATTCCCACTGACGGCGTATTAAAAATCTGCACTATTTGCAAATATGAAAACCTACATATCTCCTTCATTATAAAGTCAAATTGAGTGATTCAAAACCCTAACTTAACAAGAATTTCACAAGGAATCCATTGGAGGCATAAAAATCGAGTTTCATGATCATTTGACATAATAAACGAGGCAGAATAGCTAGTAGAAAAATACATATAAAACGGGCAGACTTCTTCTTCTTCTTCAAATTTTCGAACCCCACATCCCTAAGAAAGAATTTCTTCACCAAATATCATCCCCAAGTCATAGGTAATAAATTCTAAACTTTACTCTTTCAATTACTCATTGTTTTTCATCAGTTTTAAATCAAAAACTAAGAATTTTCATGGTAAAAATTGAGGGTTTTGTAGAATTAGAAAAATTTGCAAAAATCAAATCTTTTACTTCGAACTGAGGTCGGATTTCGAAACTAATTGTATATTTGGGTTCATGGTTGAATGGGCAAACATAATTCGGTACGAACCCCGAGTTCATACCAAGCGGGCCCGGGGTCAGGTTTTCACTTTTTTTAAAAAAATCTTAGGAAAAATTATGATTTTCAATAAAGTTAGTTCCTTTAGCCGTATTTAATGTATTGAGTTAATTATGATTAGATTCGAGCAAGTTAGAGCAAGATTCTAAAGGAAAAGTCATAATTAAGCAGTGAGTGACCTGCGAAATTGAGGTAAGTGTTTGATCTAACTTTGACTTGAGGGAATAGGAATCCCCACTTATTTGCTATGTAAAATATATGTGTGTGATGTATAGGTGAGGTGACGAGTATCTATGCACCACCAAATTTTCTGTTAAACATGATCCCTTTCTTGTTCACAACTTAATTAATTCTTGTCTTAATTCTTCTATGTTCATTATTGTTTCTATGACTACTTGGCCTAGTTATTTTGTTGTTAAATATTGTTGTGGTTATTATGGAAAGAATATTGGTTGTTTTATCTGGTTCCCTTGTGGTACAAAACGGTTGAGCGGTTTGGTATTGTTTTTACGAGATATATATACAAATTTATGTTCATGTTGGTTTCATGGTTGAGAGGATATTGATGAAGTTATGAGAAAAATACAGCTTCTTATTTATAATTGATGAGACAAAAATATTGTGACAGTCTTGGCCTAAATTGTGAAATTTAGGAATAAATTGATATGAGATGTCTGGTGGGAGCGGGTTGCACGCCGCAACAAGGAGTGATAAGGGTGGACAGGTGGGATCGGGTTGCACGCCGCAACAGGAGTAATAAGGGTGATATATCTAGGGAGGAGCAATAAGGGTGGACAGGTGGGAGCGGGTTGCACACCACAACAAGGAGCAACAAGGGAGGACATTTATATTTTTATTGAATTTCAGAGAAAATAAAGATTTGAAAAGCATAAACGTTTATTTTACTATTCTTCATATTTTTGGCACTACTTTTATTTAAAGTTAAAGTTTGGAAACTTGGAAATATTTTTGAGAATTGGTTATAGCTGAGACCTGGAAAAGGCGGCTGAGCTATTTTATTGTCGCTGTAGTATTTAATTATTTGTTTAGATTTCCTTTTTGCTTTATATATTATTGTCACAGGTTATATTGCTAAAGCCCCGCCGTAGCCTCGTCACTACTTCATCGCGGTTAGGCTCGGCACTTACTCAGTACATGGGGTCGGTTGTACTGATACTACAATCTGCACTCCTTTGTGCAGATCCAGGTACTAGCCAGCAGTAGAGATTTTTAGAGCAACAATCTATTCATTCGTATATACGAGGTATATCTGCCGGCGTTCGCAGATCCCGAGAGTCTTCTCCTATTTTTATAAAACTGTTTTAGTATATTCAGAATAGTTACACTATTTCTTTCAGCCCAGTATTTGTAGTATTCTTTAGTAGTTCGTGAATTGTGACACCAGACTCTAGGGTAGTTCTAGATTTATTTAATTAGTCCGTGGCTCGCTTAATTTATTGTTTATTTATTTTATATTTGGAATTATTTATTGAAAGCCATTAGATCAAGTTTAATTTAAAATTTTTCTATCCGGTTTAAATGATTAATTAACGAAAATAGTTGAGTGAACTCTGACATTGGCTTGCCTAGCAAATGTGGTGTTAGGCGCCATCACGATCCCTAAGGTTGGGGAAATCTGCGTCGTGACAACATTCATATCATTAAACTGGAAAATAAAGATAGACAGTAAATACTGGTGGGTAAGATAGGTACATATGATGGTAACAAAACGAGGGCGATAGGGCACAAAGTACATTTGATGTATAATTTTGGTACGCTACAACTAGTGAATCCTCGACTTCCACTCTTCCAACTAGCTTAGTTTTATTAACTACCCACCATTCTTTCTTATTTTTACACGTCGATGGATAAGGAGCGTAATTCTCCTGCTTCACATTTTGTGCTATAACAGATGGATCATAGCTTCATACTCCTTCGCGTGCTTAACTTCTACTATTTTGTATTGTGGGTGTACCTTTGTACCTCTATTTGTTGCGGGATCAAACCACTTGCATCGAAAAAACATACTCTATTTCTAAAATGTTCTGGAGCACACCATAATAATCAATATCCCCACCTTAGTCACCATCACCACCTTTCACCCATACCCCGTTATTAATGGTTTTCTTATTCTTAGAAAATTCTTCCGTATGAAACTTGTATCCATTGACAAAATATGTAGACATGATTTTGACTTGAGGGGTAGGTCCCCAAGCTACATCACACAAAAACGTATCACATATACCATTATTTGGATTATGAACCTGTATAGAGTTGAAGAAAATCGAGAAGTTATAAAATCATATAGTGTGTAAATAATGGAAATTTTTTTACATATTAATTAACACTTATGTAACCTCTAACCCACTCTGAAACCCTAGGATAAACATCAACATGGCCAAACTGACTCACAAAGTAACTGTCAAACATTTTGCAATGTTTATTAGTTAAAAGAAGAATAGATTATGCACATAGGCTAATAGTATAATTGCAAACGTACTTGTAAAATTGTTGAACTTCGGGGAAATTCAGTTATACATGTGTTATAGCCGATTTTTTTTCCTTATCAGTCCATCTTCTTTTTTGACGACTTCTCGTAACTCTACCCAATTGATTAATTATGGATATTGGGGGTGTCAAAGGATCAGTATCGCCTTTATCATGCCGATTCGACCTATTTCTCAAGTAGCATATGCAGAATAATTCAATTACGTACTTGAACAAATTTCTAAAAGCCGCCAATAAATGAATATTTTCATCTATTCACTCATGACCTAAATTTAATGAGCTCCAAATAGTTTATCTTATCCTACCGTTTTATATTTTTTATGTCTGGGGTCCTACTCTACAATATTATCAATACTTTGTTTTGTTAGTTTATTGGTCTAAGGTTTAAGACTTCACTAAATCTTCAAAAGAAAAGCATAAAAATGATAATCCAAATGCATTCTTGATCTATATAACATCAAGACAAAAGTACATGTGACTCTTATTCAGGTCTTATTACAACAAAGATCATCGCTTGGCCATATAAACCTCAACAATCATAAGACAGTCAAGCCTGGAAGCAAATAAATGGAAAACGGAAAAGGGATCATGGTAAACAACAATTTGATAGTGCATAGGTACTCGTCACCTCACCTATACACTACACACAAGCAATTTCACATAACAATCAAGTTGGTGATTCCTATTCCCTTAAGTCAAGGTTAAACCAAGCACTTACCTCAACTTCGCAGGCCACTCACTATTCAATTATAGGTTTTACTCTTGAATTCACCTCCAATACATTCGAATCTAACCATAATTAACTTAATATCATTGACTAATGCTAAAGGAACTAACTTTACTGAAAATTATAATTTTTTCTAAGTTATCTCAAAAAAGGTTAAAACCCGGGCCCGCTTGGTCGAAACTCGGGGTTCAGACCAAATTACATTTACCCATTCACCCATGATCCCGAATATAAAATTAGTTTTAAAATCCGACCTCAATTCGAGGTAAAGATTCGATTTTTATAAAATTCCCTAATTCTACCCAAACCCTCAAAATTCTTAATTTTTGATTTTAAAAATGATGAAAAACATTGGATAATAGGAATATAACCAAAAAAATGAGTAGAGAACACTTACCCCAATCCCTATGGTGAAAATCGCCCAAATTCAAGCTCCCCAACTCAAAATAAGACCGAATGAACAAACCCTAGTTTTATGTATTTTTCTGCCAGCTATTCTGCCTCGTTTCTCATACCAAACAATCCCGAAACTCGATTTTTATGTCTCCAATAGATTCCTTGTGAAATTATGGTCAAGTTAGGCTTTTGAATCATTCAATTTGACCTTATAATGAATGAGATATGTAGGTTTTGATATTTGCAAATAGTGCAGATTTTTAAATATGCTGTCGGTGGCAATTTCGTAATTAATTTGAAAAATGTGGCAAACTTAGTAAAATGACCATAAAATCCTCATACGATGTCCAAATTCAAAGATTCTTTTTGCTACGGTTCTGTAATTACGATACGGATCTAATACTTCATTCAAAACAGAAATCGGGGCTTATTTGTTCAATATGATATCATTCATGCTTGAAGAAACGACGTCGAAGCAAAAGAAAGAACGAGCGCAACACAACCCAAACCTATTCGAAACACACTCGAGCCCTCGGGGCTCTAAACCAAACATGCACACAAGTCTAAAAACATCATATGAACTTGATCGTTCAATCAAATCATGAAAATAACATGTAAAACTATGAATTAACCCTTAAAACTCATCATTTTTCTCAAGAACACTTCAATTTCACTATTTCTTAACCGGACGTCCGAATCACGTCAAATAAACTCCGATTCTCACCACACTTCACATTTAGTATTCAGATACTATAACAAATCTGTACCGGGCTTCTGGAACAAAAATACGAGTCCAATACCAGTGGTTTCAAACATTAATTCTTTTCTTTATTTCATTAATAATTCATAAAAACAATTTCTTTAAAAAATTGATTTCTAAGGCTTGTGACCTCGGAATTTATTTTCGGGCATACGCCCAAGTCCCATATTTTACTGCGGACCTGCCGGGATCATCAAAACACTGATCCGGGTATGTTTACTAAAAATGTTTACTCAAGTCAACTAAAGCGAAATTTTAATTCTAAAAATATTATGTCTTATATTTTCACATAAAAGCTTTCTGGTTTCACGCCCGGCCTGCGCATGCAAATCGAGGTAATTAAAATTAGTCTTTTATGGCTAATAAGCCTAGAATGGAGTCTTAATTCATAAAATGACACCTTGAGTCATCACAGAGCCCAGTTATATCATTCATGTCTGCTTGAGAAATATTCCAATCTGATTTAATAGTTAGTAATCTAACTGCAATAGACAACTTCGAATGCATTGAGCCTTCATAGAGTGGACGTCTAGCTGAATCTAATGATTCATATAAGCGCTTTACCTCATCATTGGGAGGCTCAACAACATTTTGTTGGGATTGAACCTCTGGGTAAAAACCAAAAGCATCTGACACCATTTCATGTAATCGAGAATTTTCAACATTATTCTGCATTTGTGTACTTCTCCCACCACTAACTACATTTTGAAAATGAACATCACCAACACTACAATAGTTCTCTCCATGAACATTCCACACATAATAATTTTCCGTAAACCCCTTGCTATAAAAATGAACTTTAACATTTTCCGGTTGCAACAACTTTGTACACTTTCATTTCACACAAGGACACCTAATTGTTCCTACGTTACGAAATTCAGGAAGTGTTTTTGCATGAGCAATAAATCCTTCAACTCCTTCAACAAATTCTTCCTTTAATTCACAACGATTAGGATGATTCCTATTGTACATCCATCTACGATGTTCACATTCCATTTAGTACACAAATACACACAAACAAATGAATAGACTTATAATAATATATTTGCTTCAAGTTAGTTTTACAATTAATCTTGAATAGTATACCTTAAAGAACTCACTTAGTTTACAATTAATTATGAATAGTATACCTTAAAGAACTCACTTTTATTCGTCTTTTTATAAATCAAGAAAAGGCTATAGTTCTAGATCAAATTACTATGAATGAAAAGTACTTTTTCATAGAAATGCTCCTATTAAGTTCTTGGAATCAGTTTAAAAAGTCAAATCAAGATTCTAACACATTGGTTACCATCCATATATAAATTTAAACTTGGAGGATAGATATAATATTCAAAATATTTTTTATCAAGGTAAAAGCAATATGAATTCATGTATTGGTTGTCACGACCCAAAATCCTAACTCGGGTCGTGATGGCGCACAACACCGGGGTCAGGCAAGCCAACAATTTTTTTACTAGTGAGATTATCCTTGTTTGACAAATCAACCCCACACTTACCAAATTTTAAGCTTAGAACATTTAAATAAAAGAGGATAAATTGACCAACTTAAGTAAATGTGGCCACAAGGATCATGAACCAATATATACAGTCTTAAAAATATAGAGTCTACTATGTGTGCCAGGAACTAGTGTCACAAGTCTACAGGCGAACTAGTAGAATATACAAAAAGATGAAATAAATTGTTCTACTGTTTGAAGGAAGTAGACAGAAATAAACAAAAGATAACTCCGTAGTGCTGCTGAGAGTCGCCAAGGGAAGAATCTCACCGTGGAGTCAGGTCCAGAGTATACTCCCAGGGTCAAGCTCCGGTCGGATAACGAGATGCACCAGCCTCAAAACCTGTACAATTAAGTACAGAAGCGTAGTATGAGTACATAAAAAGATATGTACCCATGGAGTATCCCTCCTAACCTCGAAGAAGTTGTGATGAGAGGTTGACATGATACTTACTAGGGTCAGACAATGTGGAATAAGTACAGGCTAACCAGTAATAGTAGTAATGAACAGTAATAAGAAAATGTGCATCAAACAACAATCTGTAGTATCCTCACGCCATCCCTTTCCCTGTCATACAAGCTATTTAACCTTATTTATTTCATTAAATCAACATATTAAATTACAAGGCTTCTCATAATTTACCAAACACATAACAGGCTATGAATGTACGACTTTTACGATGAGAAAAGTAAATGTGCACTGCCGAGAGTCGAATGGCCCGAACCATAGATGCATCTATCTGCCCCACTCGCGTATCGAACATGTGACACGGTTAATATAATACTAAGACCACCCCCGCTCACGAATAATTCATGCAACTCAGGTTAATATAATGCTAGGACTACCCCGCTCGCGAATCATCCATGCGACTCGGCTTCCCATATAAATTCATGATTAGCAAGAGATTCTAGATAATTTAGCAGGGAACATACTAATAGGGTGAGAATTTAGAAGTGTCAACTTCAAGCATAACCCCTTAGGCCTTCACATGTGAGATTCGAGGATATTAGACTACTTAATCCATATACAAGATCACAGATACAACACATAAAGCATGCTTGTGAGTCCTAAACTACCCGACAAGGCATAATAGTAGCTACGCACGAACTCTCGTGACTTCGTGCGTGTGCAGCCCCCGAAAATAAGGACAAACCACCATTTATAATCACATATGGGGACAATTCCCTCTTACAAGGTTAGAAAGGAGACTCACCTCGAATCGAACCTACTCCCCGGGTCAAGAATGCGCCCGAAACTCCAAACTCGTCACCCAATGACTCGAAACTAATCAAACGTTTCATAAATATATATCAAATTGTACTCAAAGCATGGAATTCTCCTACTATTTACTCAAATTCATCATTATTGAAGAAATCTCAAAATCCAACCCCGGGCCTGCATGCTCGGATTCCGAAAATTCACGAAGGAACGACTCACCCATAATCTAAGGATCGTTAATACATGATTTTTACTTGATTTAATAACTAATTAATGGGTAAATTCTCAAATTATCGAAAGCCCTAGATTACTACCCAATTACTTAATTTTTTACTAATTAGGTCATTAAATTCAACTAGAAATTCATGCATTAACAAATCTTGAGATGAAATTTACTTACCTTTCAGTGGTTGGGTCGTGGAGCCCTTTTCCCAAGCTCTCAAAGTGTTTAATGGACGAAGGAGTGAAGAAAACAATGAAGAATCCTGTATTTAAGAAACACACTTCCTGATAGTGGTTCCGCACCTGCGGCTCACGGACCGCACCTGCGGTCTCGCACATGCGAGCAAAGGCTGGCACCCGAAGAAAGGGACGAGGTAGCTTGGGCCCGCACCTGCGGCTCCGCTCCTGCGGAACTTTGTCTCCACCTGCGAGAAATGGACTGCCCGCTAAAGGTCGCATCTGCGAGGCTGGGACCACAGGAGCGGTCCCGCACCTGCGACTGGGAAACCGCACCTGCGGTCACACCAGAACAGGTGCACCAGCAGCTATTTCAACTGGTTTTTGGCCTCGTGTGGTGTCCGGGAGGCACCTGGGCCGACCCGAGACCCCGTCCAAACATACCAACAAGTCCCAAATCATAATACTGACTTGATCGAGCCTTCAGAACACTCAAAACAACGCTAAAACTCAAAATCACATACCTAAACCCCTAGAATAATAACAATGCGCCGAACCGACCTATTCTACTAGGAATGATACCAAATTTTGTAGGCAAGTAATAAATGACATAACATAACTATTCCCGGTCTCGGAATTCCGTTTGGACCTCGATTACAAAAACACTCGTTCCAAACCACAGTAGGAACTTAAGGAACTCTTATTTCAATATTGGGCGCCGAAATGCTCCCGGGTCATCAGAAACCCATTCTGAACATACGCCCAAACCTAAAATCATCATACGAAGCTACCGGAACCGTCGAAACTCGATTCCGAGGCTGTTTACTGAAAATGTTGACCGAAGTCAAACTTGGCCTTAAAGGCCAACCTTAAGGAACCAAGTGTTCCAATATTGCCCTAAACACTTTTGAATCCCGAACCACCCGCCCCCGCAAGTCATAAATCACAATAAGCTTCTATGGGAAGTTTAATTTAGGGGAACGGAGTCCAATAACGTAAAACGACCAGTCGGGTCGTTACATTCTCCACTTATTAAAAAAACGTTCATCCTCGAATAGGTCTAGAATCATACCTGAAGTGCTGAATAAGTGTGGATATCTGATAGACTGGTTGGCCCCTCCACTGGACCTTCATGACAGAAACTCTCTTGGATCTCAACTGGCGATCATGCCTATCAATAATAGCAACTGGCTCCTCCTCGTAGCCCAACTTCTCATCCAACTGAATAGTGCTGAAATCAACCACGTGAGAGAAGTGGGCGTGGTACCTCCGGAGCATGGCTACATGAAAGACCGGATGAACTCCTGATAAACTGGGAGGTAAGGCTAGCTCATAAGCAACCTCCCCAACTTACCTCAGCACCTCGAAGGGACCTATAAACCTCGGGCTCAGCTTGCTATTCTTCCCAAACCTCATAATACCCTTCATCGGCGAGACCTTCAAAAAAACCTTGTCTCCCTCCAGAAATCATACATCACGCGCCCTCTGATCCATGTAACTCTTCTGTCTGGACTGTGCTGTGCGGAGCCTCTCCTGAATCAACTTCACATTCTCCAACGCATCCCTCACCAGGTCGGTGCCATATAACTTAGCCTCGCTAGGCTCAAACCACCCGATAGGATAACAATATCGCCAACCATACAAAGCCTCAAATGGAGCTATGTAGACGCTGGACTGGTAACTATTATTATAAGAAAACTAGGCCAAAGACAAGAACTGGTCCCACTCACCTCCAAAGTCAATCACATATGCCCGGAGCATGTCCTCGAATATTTGAACTGTCCGCTCCGACTGACCATCAGCGTGAGGGTGAAATTTTGTGCTTAGATCTATCTGGGTGCCCATCTCACTATGAAATGCTCTCCAGAAATGAGAGGTGAGCCGCGAACCTCGATCTGATATAATGGAAACCGGCACCCCGTGCAACCGGACTATCTCCCGAATGTAGATCTGGGCCAACCTCTCAGAAGTATTAGTCGCTACTGGAATGAAATGCGCCGATTTGGTCAATCTATCCACAATGACCCAAATTGCGTCAACATTATGGAAAGTCTAAGGCAACCCAACCACGAAGTCCATAGTGATGCGCTCCCATTTCCACTTAGGAATGGGCATATGCTGAAGTAGGCCTCTTAGCATCTGGTTCTCATACTTTACCTGCTGGCAATTAAGACACCTAGTCACATACTCCACGATGTCCCTCTTCATCCGCCTCCACCAGTAATGCTGCTTCAAATCACGATACATCTTCGTAGCACCAGGATGGACAGAATACCGAGAATTGTGTGCCTCCCCTAGAATCCTCTCTCTCAGGACATCAACCTTAGGAACACATAAATGGCCCTGCAGTCTCAGAATATCATCCTCGCCAATAGTGACCTCCTTGGCCTACCCCGAACCACTGCCTTCTGAAGATCTGCTAAGCACGAATCATAGAAATGTCGGGCCTTAATACCCCTAAATAACGAAGACTGAGCAACCACCTGTGCTAAAACTCCACGAGGATCTGAAAGGTCTAACCTTACCAAGCGATTGGCCGAGGACTGAATGTCCAAGGCTAGAGGTCTCTCTTCTGCTGCAATATAAGCCAAGCTACCCATACTCTCCGCCTTCCTGCTCAAGGCATCTGCTACCATATTTGCCTTGCCCGGATGATAAACGACGGTGATATCATAAACCTTCAACAACTCAAGCCATCTGCGCTGGCTCAAATTAAGATCCATCTTCTTGAACAAGTGTTGCAAGCTACGGTGGTCTATATAAACCTCACAGGACACTCCATACAAGTAGTGCCTCCAAATCTTAAGAGCATGAACAATCGCCGCGAACTCCAAATTGTGCACAGGATAATTGTTCACATGAACCTTTAGCTGGCGCAAATCATAAGCAATAACAATCCCTTCCTGCATCAGCCCCCCCCCCCCAAAGCCATCGCGTGAAGCGTCACAATATACTGTATACATCCCATAATCGGAGGGCAATACTAGAACTTGTGCTGAGGTCAATGCTGCATTGAGCTTCTGAAAGCTCGACTCACACTCGTCAGACCATCGGAACGGGGAATTATTCTGAGTCAATCTTGTCAATGGAGCGGCAATAGAAGAGAACCCCTCCACAAATCGGCGATAATAGCCTGCTAGGCCCAAAAAGCTCCTGATCTCTGTAGCTGAAGTAGGACGCGACCAGCTATGAACTGCCTCAACCTTTTGAGGATCAACCTTGATACCCTCTCCGGATACCACATGCCCCAAGAATGCCACAGAATCCAACCAGAACTCACACTTGGAGGACTTAGCATATAGCTTCTGTTCCCGCACGGTCTGGAGCACAACCCTCAAATGCTGCCCGTGCTCACCCAGGCTACGTGACTAAATTAAGATGTCATCTATGAAGACAATGACGAGGGAATCAACATACGGCCTGAATACCCTGTTCATAAACTCCATGAATGCTGTTGTGGCATTAGTCAAGCCAAAGGACATTACCAGGAACTCATAGTGGCCATATCTCGTACAAAAAACAGTCTTCGGAACATCTGAGGCTCGAATCTTCAACTGATGATATCCCGATGTCAAATCAATCTTAGAAAACACCCTATGACCCTCCAACTGGTCAAACAAATCATTGGTGCGTGGCAAAGGATACTTGTTCTTAATAGTGACCCTGTTCAACTGGCAGTAATCAATACACATCCGCATATACCCATCCTTCTTCTTAACAAATAGAACTGGAGCACCCCACGACGATACACTTGGTATGATAAACCCCTTAGCCAACAATGCCTCAAGCTGCTCCTTCAACTCCTTCGGAGCCATACGGTACAGAGGAATTGAAATAGGCTGGGTGTTTGGAGCTAAGTCAATGCAAAAATCAATATCACGATCCGGAGGCATGCTTGGAAGGTCCGAAGGAAATACATCAGCAAACTCTCGAACAACTGGCACTGAATCAAATTTCAGAGACTGGGCGGTGGCGTCCCGCACATAAGCGAGGTAGGCCCGACAACCCTTCTCGACCATATGTCGAGCCTTCAGGAATGAAATGACCCGGTTGGCTGCACTAACTGAGGAACCTCTCCACTCCAGCCTAGGCGACTCTGGCATGGATAAAGTAACTGTCTTGGCATGGTAATCTAGCACGGCACTATAGGGAGATAGCCAATCCATGCCTAAAATAATCTCGAAATCAACCATGTCGAGCAATAAGATATCTGCTCGAGTCTCGAACCCGCATAATATGACCATACAAGACCGGTAAACCCGGTCTACCACTATAGAATCGCCCACAGGAGTGGACACACATATAGGAGAACTCATGGACTCACGAGGAGCATCCAGGAAATGAGCAAATAAGGCTGAAACATAGGAATAGGTGGATTCAGGATCAAATAACACTGATGCCTCTCTACCACATACTGATATAATACATGTGATCATAGCGTCTAAGGCCACTGCATCTGATCTGGCCGGAATGACATATAATCTAGCTGGAGTACCGGAAGACTGAGCTCCACCAGAGTGAACCGGAGCTGCCTGAATTCCCCCTGATCGGCCTCCACCTCTAGGAGGACCCCTAGTGAACTGTCCCCCACCTCTAGGTGGCCTGACTGCTGATGCTGGACTCATAGGCTGGTAACCCTGCTGCACTGTGTTGCCTCGAAACCTGGGACATGTCCTCCTGATATGGCCGAGATCCCTGCACTCGTAACATCTCATTGGAGGCACGACCTGCTGCCTTGAAGCAGAACCCTAGATAACTAGGGGACAGTGAGAACCCTCTGGCATAGAACTGAAGTAAGGCTTCAGTGGAGCACCACGAGGAGGTGGTGGCAGGGTGCTGAATATGGGGGCCTGCAGGGCTGACCCTTACCAAACTGACCTCTGCCCTTAGTTGGGGTACCTCTGAAATTCCCGAAATACCTGGCTCTCTTATCCGGCTGTACCTGCTCCCTGACCCTCGACCGATAACCCTCGATCCTACGAGAAATCTCCACTACTAGCTGATAAGGAGTCCTCATCTCCACCTCCTGGGCCATGCTGGCCCTAATGCCTGGATGCAACCTGGTTACAAATCTCCGCACTCTCTCAGCATCGGTAGGTAGTATCATGAGTGCATGGCAAGAAAACTCTGAAAATCAAGCCTCATAGTCTGTCACTGATAGCTATCCCTTCTCCAACTGCTCAAACTGATATCATAGCTCTTCCCTGTCAGAGGGTTGGATATATCTGTTTAGAAACATATGAGTGAACTACTCCCAAGTTATAGGAGGAGAATCTTCTGGCCTTCTGAGAATATGGGACTGCCACCATTTGCGAGCTCTGCCCTCTAACTGGAAAGTAGCAAAGTTCACTCCATGGGACTCTAGTATCCTTATGTTGTGCAGTCTGTCCCTGCACCTGCCAATGAAATCCTGGGAATCCTCGCCTGGCTCACCCCCAAAAACCGGAGGATGCAACCGAGTCCATCTATCCAATAACTTTTGCGGATCGCCATCCGTAGCTGGTCTGGGCTCAGGTGTTGCTGCTACAGGCTGGACCCCATCCACGGGCAGTGTACCCAAGGTATGATGAAGTGCTAATGTCTAGCCTGCAGCCTGGGCAGTAGGGGTCTGGGCTCCCCCTCCTGCTTGAGATGTGGCAGGATCCACTGGAAATAAACCAGTCTGGGGCATAGTATCCATAAATCTCAAGATACGGCCTATGGCCTCCTAGAAGCCTGGCGCCGTGATGAAGTCCACTGGAGCAGGACCCACTGGGGGCACGTCCCCCTGCTCCTCTATAGTAGGATCCCCTGGTGGTGCAACTGGAATAGCTCTAGGATGCCCCCGTCCCCTACCTCGGGCCGGTGCCCTCCCCCGGCCTCTGCCAGATGTATGCATCCTCACCATCTGTGAGAGAATAGAAGAATGAGATTTAGTAAACCATAAACTGCACTATAGATCATGAATAACGAGAGGTTTCCTAACACCATATAGCCTCCCAAAGATAAATACAGACGTCTCCGTATCGATCTGTGATACTCTATTAGGTTTGACCGTGACTTATGACACCTACGTGAACCTAGTGATCTAATACCATGTTTTCACGACCCAAAATCCTAACTCAGGTCTTGATGGCGCCCAACACCGGGGTCAGGCAAGCCAACAATTTGTTTACTAGTGAGATTATCCTTATTTGACAAATCAACCCCACACTTACCAAATTTTAAGCTTAGAACATTTAAGTAAAAGCGGATAAATTAACAAACGTAAGTAAATGTATCCACAAGGATCATGAACCAATATATACAGTCCCAAAAATATAGAGTCTACTATGTGTGCCAGGAAGTAGTGTCACAAGCCTACAGGAGAACTAGTAGAATATACAAAAAGATGAAATAAAATGTTTTACTGTCTGAAGGAAGTAGACAGAAATAAAGAAAAGATAACTCCGTAGTGCTGCTGAGAGTCGCCAAGGGAAGCAGCTCACCGTGGAGTTAGGTCCAGAGTATACTCCCAGGGTCAATCTCCGGTCGGATAACCAGATGCACCAGCCTCAAAACTTGTACAATTAAGTACAGAAGCGTAGTATGAGTACATAAATAGATATGTACCCAGTGAGTATCCCGCATAACCTCGAAGAAGTAGTGACGGGAGGTCGACGTGATACTTACTAGGGTCAGACAATATGGAATAAGTACAGGCTTACAAATAATATCAATAATGAACAATAACAAGAAAATGTGCATCAAACAACAATCTCTGGTATCCTTACGCCATCCCTTTCCCTGCCATACAAGCTATTTAACCTTCTTTCTTTCATGAAATCAACAGTTACAATTACAAGGCTTCTCATAATTTTCCAAACATATAACAGGCTATGAACGTACGACCATTACGACGAGAAAAGTAAATGTTCACTGCCGAGGGTCGAACAGCCCGAACCATAGATGCGTCTATCTGCTCCGCTCGCGAATCAAACATGCGAAACGGTTAATATAATCCTAGGACCACCCCCGCCCGTGAATCATTCTTGTGACTCGGGTTAATATAATACTAGGACTACCCCGCTCGCGAATAATCCAAGAGACTCGGGTCCCATATAAATTCATGATTAGCAGGAGATTCCAGATAATTTAGTAGGGAACATTCTAATAGGTTGAGAATTTAGAAGTGTCAACTTCAAGCATAACCCCTTAGGACTTCACATGTGAGATTCGAGGATATTATACTACTTAATCCATATACAAGATCACAGATACAACACAAAAAGCATGCTTGTGAGTCCTAAACTACCCGATAAGGCATAATAGTAGCTACGCACGGACTCTTATCACTTCGTGCGTGCACACCCACCACAAATAAGGAAAAACCACCATTTATAATCACATATGGGGACAATTCCCTCTTACATGGTTAGAAAGGAGACTCACCTCGCGTCGAACCTACTCTCCGGGTCAAGAATGCGCCCGAAACTCCGAACTCGTCACCCAAGGACTCAAAACTAATCAAACGTTTCATAAATATATATCAAATTATACTCAAAGCATGGAATTCTCATACTATTTAGTCAAATTCATCATTTTTGAAGAAATCTCAAAATCTAACCCCAGGCCCGCATGCTCGGATTCTGAAAATTCACGAAGGAACCACTCACCCATAACCTAAGGATCGTTAATACATGATTTTTACTTGATTTCATAACTAATTCACGGGTAAATTCTCAAATTATCGAAAGCCATAGGTTACTACCCAATTCCTTAATTTTTCACTAATTATGTAATTAAATTCAACTAGGAATTCATGCATTAAAAAATATTGAGATGAAATTTACTTACCTTTCAATGATTGGGTCGTGGAGCCTTTTTCCCAAGCTATCAAAGTGTTTGATGGAGGAAGGAGTGAAGAAAACAATGAAGAATTCCGTATTTAAGAAACACACTACCTGACAGCGGTTCCGCACATGCGGCTCAAGGACAGCACCTGCGGTCTCGCACCTGCGAGCAAACGCTCGTACCTGCGGAAATGAACAAGGACGCCTGGGCCCGCACCTGTGGAGGGGAGACCGCACCTGCGGCTGCTCTCCTGCGGAACTTTATCAGCACCTGTGAGAAATGGACTGCCCGCTGGGGGTCGCACATGCGAAGATGGGACCGCAGGAGAGGTACCGCACCTGCGACTGGGCAACTGCACCTGCGGTCACACCAGAACAGCTGCACCAGCAACTATTTCAGCTAGTTTTTGGCCCCGTGTTGTGCCCGGGAGGCACCTAGGCCCACCCGAGCCCCCGCCCAAACATACCAACAAGTCCCAAATCATAATACGGACTCACTCGAGCCTTAGGAACACTCAAAACAACGCTAACACTCAAAATCAAATCCCAAAACCCCTAGAATCATAACTTAAGAACTTCAAGTTCTTGAATTCGATAACAATGCGCCGAACCGACCTATACTGCTCGGAATGATACTAAATTTTGCAGGCAAGTCATAAATGACATAACAGAACTATTTCCGGTCTCGGAATTCTGTTCGGACCTCGATAACACAAAAGCATGTCCCAAACCACAATAGGAACTTAAGGAACTCTTATTTCAATATTGGGCGCCGAAACGCTCCCGGGTCATCAGAAACCCTTTCCGAACATACGCCCAAACCTGAAATCATCATAAAAAGTTACCGGAACCTCGAAAATCGATTCCGAGGCTGTTTACTGAAAATGTTGACCGAAGTCAAACTTGATCTTAAAGGCCAGCCTGAAGGAACCAAGTGTTCCAATATTGCCCTATAAACTTCTGAATCCCGAACCACCCGCCCCCGCAAGTTATCAATCACAATACGCCGCTATGGATGTTTCATTTAGGGGAACGGGGTCCGATAACGCAAAACGACCGGTCAGGTCCTTACAGTTGTTCTAGCAATTTAACAGCATAACTTATATTTAACAACTGAAACCAATTTAGAGATTAGCATATGAAGTTACCTCAAGACTTATAAATTGATTTTGTCTTCTTTCACACTTTTGTATCTTCGCTTCCTTGTCCAATTTTCAAAAGGAGCAAAAGAGATGATAATTATACTTAAAATATTATGCTGGTAAAAAAAAAAAAAAAATAAGCCAAAGCAATGATCAGAGAAGTGAAAATAGAAAAGTGTGCAAAGCTAAAATCAATTATAAGATGAACGGTTAGACTATACACTGTTGAATGTTTTCTAATTCGTGTTATTAAATAGATAGTGGTAACTAAAATTATAAATTGATCTATTAGCTCGAGGAAAAAAAAGTTATATCACAACAGAAAAAAGTTATTGAGAGACCTATAATTACTTACTTTCCAGAGAGTTTGAGATTCTTGTCTGAGCTAAGACAGGAATCAAATTTGGAACTATATATTCAAAGAGAGGAAAATGGATCCTCAAGATTTGAAGAATTGCCAATACAAGACAACAATATTGATAATGAACAACAAATAGATTATCAAAATAAGAAAGCACTACATAGGTTCAATCATAGGATTATAGTCTCAGATGTTGTCTTCAAGAATCGATGGAGTAATGTGACTTGTTCAGACATTATATTCTTGAATTCATAAATGCTCAATAGCATGGCAAGGAACAGATTCTCATCCATGGACAGAATCACTGAGCAATCCACGACGAAAAGAGTTATAGAAGAAGAAGAAGAAGAAGAAGGTCAAAGAACGAATATCAAGGATGAAATTGAAAGGAAAAGGTTGTGTGAGAGCAAGTTTAGCAAAATCCAGCAAAATAATTTATCTCATGTTTCTAGAAGCCTCAGAATCAAAATCACTAAGTCGAAATGAGAAAAGATGCATGTCAGAAATTATAGTGCATCCAAGATTCAACAACAACAACATTGGTAATAGAGAGCTTTCGGAACGGAGAATGGAGATCAACTATGATATTTATTTGCATTGCATGTAAAGTTCTCTTGCATGTAAGCTGTAAGAAATCAAGTGGAGATCAACTATGATATTTATTCTCTTGACCCGGGGTAGTAATTTTCAGTATAAAATACTAATTGAAAGATCCTTTCTGATATTTAATCGAACACTACGAGAATTACAGCTAAAACCGGTAAAGTCAATATAAAAAAATATTAGTTTTAAGGAACATAAATGAAGGTTGGAAAGGAGAACTACATTCATGTACCAATTATAGTAATTTATTCCTTTTCTTTAAACTAAAAGGATCAACCCCAAAAGAAATGGAGGAGATATAGCTTTGGCCAGCCAGGAGTCTTGAATAAGAAAAACAAGACTAGTTATTTGCCATTTCCAAGTTCCTACTTTTCCATGAAGCACATGGCAAAGAATCGGACCAAAATCAATTACCCTTATGTTCCAATTCTTGCACAATTTGAATAAGTAAATAAGAACACAGCATAGAGCACAAACTAATCGATGTACTACCTTATGCACAATATGCTGAAATGAAACATGAAGTCCATGTATCAATTGAGAATTCAAAAAGGTTTACATATGCGACGAATGCATTTCTAGAGGCAAAGAGGATTGTACATAAAACATTTTCACTTGAAACGAAGCTGCTCTATACACGAAATATGCAGTAAGCTCTATTCTGCTCTGGCGTAACAACATTGGTAAGCTTTGGCTTCCAATTGCAAGAAGAGCAGTCAAGTGGTTTGCTAATAGGGAAAGAAGGTCCGAAAACATAAGACAAACCCTAAATGTATAGACTTTTCATAAATGGCTTCCAAAAACTGCCTTATTGTAGGATTTCTGGTACAAATAGATGACAATATCTCGTCACGGGTTACTATTTTCTATCGATTTTCTGCAGTTCTGATTGCATGTGCCCATTCTCTATTCTTCTCGGCCTTAATAACAACCACATATTTGCAGTAAAATTCATTCGCACTTTAATTTCTTCGATTATCTTTACAGCAACTACACAAATATATTGTCACACCCCAACTACATACACAAACACACACACAAAAGGCAAATTTTCATGGAAGAATCATAGGTTTTTAGGCATTTAGGGTAAATCAGAAAAGAGAGAAATAAAAGGGG
>ML332034.1:0-22195 GCA_005239505.1 Nicotiana paniculata
ATCGAGGCTGCGATCGCCAGCTGCTACCTCGATGCCTCCAAAGGAAAACCTGACAGCCGCTCAGCAACCACTACCGGGTCCCGATGTACTTGGATCTGCACACAAGGTGCAGGGTATAACATGAGTACACCAACTCAGAAGTAACAAACCCAAACTATGGGCTGAGAGGTAGTGATGGACTAAACCTCAACAATTAAATAAGACAGTGTACAAAAATTAGACATGCTCACAATTTATCAGAGAATGAAAACAGAATGTGCCAGATATGTCCAGTGTCCCATGTATGAATCAGTGTAGAAATGCACGTAGTGCTCACAGCTCTCACACAGCCGTCCACTCAGTACTGTAATCAGCTCTCAGGCCTAGGAAAAATCCATCCCGGAATATGTATAAACACTGGTGACCGTAGTCACTCAGTACTGAGGGAAAAAGCCAATCCAGCCCCACGGAGAAGATCCATCTCCGGAATACAACACTCGGACAAGATCCATGTCCAGGGACAATCCATCCCTCACATATCATCAACTTCGGACAAGATCCATGTCCAAGGAAGATCCATCCCTCAAATATCAATGCCCTCACTGGGGTGTAAAGACTCCGAAGGGGCTCCTATTAGCCAAAGCGCTATAACAAGCCAACGAAGGCATAATCAGAACATCGATGCGGTGTGCATTCCCATCTCATAACTGTCACTCAATAACAGGCTCTCGGCCTCACTCAGTCATTACTCTCCCGTCTCGCTCGCATGGACTAACAGATGCATGAACTAGCCTGAATCAATGATAATGTACAAGATAACAATTACCGAGATTGAGACATTATATGACATGCTATGACAGGATTGAGTACCTAAAGTCAATAGAAACACATAAGGAGACAACAATATAGGACCACTCGGGTCTCAGTATTTTCGGCGTGAAGCCTTAGCATTTGTACTTAGCATGATTTCTAGCATGTTCACATTAACCACATTAATAGAAGTGTGGATATCAGTTCGTAATAGCTACTAGACGGTGCCATGGGATGAGCCAGGCCACAAATCACTCGGTGTATGCCCACACGCCCGTCACTTGGCATGTGCATCACCTAAATTATAATTATATAGCATATAGTTCGGGGTTTCGAACCCTCAGAACCAAGTTTGGAAATGTTACTTACCTCAAAACCAGCTAAAATCCTAGCACACAATTCCTTTTCCTCTAGATTCAGCCTCCGATTGCTCCAAATCTAGCCAAAAATCATATTTATATCATTATTATATGCCACGGAACGAAGCCCATTCGAAATTTATCAAAATTAAGCACAAATCCCGAAATTGGTCAAACCCGACCTCCGGGCCCACATCTTGGAATTCGATAAAAATCACATCACAAGATTCCTTATCCTCCCACGAGTCCATAGATACCAAGAATATCAGAATCGGACCTCAATTGTCCTTCAAATCCCACTCAAAGGTCTCCAAATCATAAGCCCTAATTCTCTAATCTTAGGGCTCAAATCCCACAAATTTTAGGTCTAATTAGCTAGAAATCAACATAGAATCAAGTATTGAATTAAAAAATATTACATCCAAGTGATTCCCTTCGATTCCCTCTTTAATCCCTCTCAAAAATCTTCAAATCCCTCGAAAAATGGTGAGAAATGGCTAAAAATCGCAAAGATGGCTTTTTATACTTTCTGCTCAGGCATTTTTCCTTAATCGCGATCGCGGAAATACCCTCGCGATCAAGAAGAACAACTTTGGTGGCTTCTGAAATAACACTACGCGAACGTGATGCTCTACCCCTCACTCCTACGCGATCGCGGACCACTAACCGTGTTCGCGATGAACAAACGTGTGGCCCCAGCTTTGGTCCACTTAACCTTACGCGAACGCGACCTAACCCCACGCGCTCGTGATGCCTCACCAAATAAACCTTCGCGATCGCAGCCCCTATTGTTTGAACGCGAAGAACAAACTTGACTGCCTCCACGAATGTGCTACGCGATCGCGTGCCTCCTCACGCGATCGCGAAGAAGAAACCTCTGCAACAAAATAGAAGAAAAATCTGCAACTCTCAAAGCCACGAACTTGGTCCGATAACCTTCCGAAACTCACCCGAGGCCCTCAGGACCTCGACCAAACATGACAACACATCCCATAACCTCACTCAAACTTAGTCGAGCCTTCGAAACACCCAAAATAACATCGAAACACCAAATCAACCCATGATTCAAGCCTAAGGATTTAGAAACTTCTAAATTTCGCCAAAGATGCTGAAACCACCCAAAACACGTCCGATTAACCTGAAATTTTCACACACATCCAAAATGATACTATGAACCTGTTCTAACTTCCGGAATTCCATTCCGACCCTGATAGCCTATTTTCTACTGTCGACCGAAAATCGCCAAAAACTCAATTTTGCCATTTCAACCCTAATTCTACTCCGGACATCAAAATCACATTCCGAACATACTCCTAACCCAAATCACCTAATGAAGCTTCAGAGCCATAAAAACACATTTCAAGGTCAATTGCCTATAAGTCAACTTCCAGTTGACTTTTCTAACCATAAGGCCAACTTAAGAGACTAAGTGTCTCATTTCTCACCACGACCACTCCGAACCCGAACCAACTGACCCAACACAACATAATTAGGTGAAGCAACACATAAAAAAGCATAAATAGAGAAAACATGGCTAATCTCACGAAACGACCGACCGGATCATTACATCGATGGGGAATACAAATCTTGATTCTAGAATTCAGGATTATGGTTGCGGATGCTTTTGGGATGCGCTTCGGGGCTGAGCCCAATGAAAATGTTGAAAAAACTCCTAATGATGATGCAAAATGTTTTTATGAACAGTTAGAGAAAGCTAGTCGTCCACTACGTAAAGGAAGTCTGCACTCTGAGCTGTCTGTTGCAGTTAGATTACTAAGTATCAAATCTGATTGGAATATTTCTCAAGCAGCCATGGACTCTTTCATTGACCTTATGAGTGAACTAGTTGACCCTAATATGAACTTACCTGGTGATTTTTATAAGGCAAAGAGATTGGTTTCTAAGTTAGAACTTTCGTCAATGAGAATTGATTGTTGTGAAGATGGTTGCATGTTATATTATAAAGATGATGCAACTTTAGACAATTGTAAATTTTGCGACAAGCCTTGTTTCAAGAGGCTTTCCAACGGAAATATGGTCGCTATCAAGGCGATGCATTATTTACCTCTTATACCTAGGTTAAAGAGGTTATATGCTTTGATGAGTTCTGCTCCTCATATGAGATGGCACTTTGAAAATAGAAGACCACCTGGTGTTATGTGTCATCCTTCAGATGGAGAAGCTTGGAAGCACTTTGATAGGACATATCCAGATTTTGCTAGTGAACCAAGGAACATTCGGTTAGGTCTGTGTGCGGATGGCTTCACGCCTTTTTCTATATCTGCGACACCATATTCATGTTGGCTTGTATTTCTTACACCTTATAATCTATCACTTGAGTTGTGTATGACTAGTTCATATATATTCTTAAATTGTATTATCCCCGGTCCACGTAATCCGAAAAGTTTGATTGATGTATATTTGCAACCTTTGATTGATGAGCTAAAACAATTGTGGTATGATGGTGTTGAAACATATGACATATCAACCAAGATGAATTTCAATTTGCATGCTAATTTAATGTAGATTATTAACGATTTTCCTACGTATGGAATGTTGTCTGGGTGGATGACTGCTGGGAAGCTAGCTTGTCCTTACTGCATGGAAAATAATAAAGCGTTTATTTTCAAACATGGCCAAAAACAATCATGGTTTGATTGTCATCGTCAATTCTTGCCTCATGATCATGAGTTTATAAGGATGAAAATGCATTCAAAAAGAATAAAATGGAATATGATTCTCCACCTCCGTTACTTTCAAGTGGGGAAATTTGGGAGAGGGTCCAGAACTTCAGTAAAGTTACTGAAGCCCCACCTTATAGATTCCCCGGATATGGTGTTACTCATAATTGGACGAAACAGAGTATATTTTGGGAGTTTCCTTATTGGAAGGATNATGAATTATACTTGCAGACAGCAAACAATGGTAAGGTGTTCAAGCCCAAAACAAGTTACACATTCACTTTGGAGGAAAGACAGCAAATTTGTGATTGGGTTACGAAATTGAAGATGCCTGAGGGTTATGAATCTTGGAAAAAAAGTTGATATAGAGGTAGGGAAGTTGAGCCATTTGAAAAGTCATGACTGTCATATTTTCATGGATACCTTAGTGCCTATTGCATTTTGTGGTTTGCATGAAAGAATCTGGAAACCCATCACAGAGATTAGTTTGTTTTTCAAAGACTTGTGTTCTACCACATTAAGGGAAGAAAACCTACTCTGGATGGATCAGAACATTCCTGTAACTTTTAGTAAGATGAAAAAGATATTTCCATGTGGTTTATTTTATGTGATGAAACACCTTCCAATCACCCTGTACACGTGGCACGACTTGGAAGGCCTGTTCAATGCAGATGGATGTATCCCTTTGAGAGGTAATATTATAAGTTTGATGTAATTTTCTATTTTACTTGAATGTTCTGGGCTAACATGACATTATGTAGGACAATTGGCAAATGCAAATAATTTGTTAAGCAGAGGAATAGGATTGAAGGATCTATATGCGAAGCATATCTTGCAAAGGAAACTGCTTGTTTTTGTTCTTATTATTTTGAGAGTAACGTGCCATGTTCTAGGAATAGGCCCAATAGGCACACGGTCGAATGTGTGAATGATCCATTATATCCGTCAATGTCCATATTCAATCAACCAGGCCGATGTTCTAAGGATGTTAGAAAGAGAAGTTTGAGTGATATGGAGTACAAGTCAGCTACACTTCATGTGTTGCTAAATTGTCCCGAAGTTGTACCATTTCTCAAGTAAGTATTGATTTATTAGTTATCAAAATATAAAATTTACTTTGATTACATCTTGATGCAACTACTAAAAATATTTGATGTGCCCCAGTCACTTCGTGGATCAATTTGGCCATGATGATGTATATACGAGATTTGATACGTGGTTCAAACAATTTGTAAGTTTATCCTGATAATGTTCTAACACTATGTAGGTAAATAATCCAAATAATGGTGTAAATCAATTTTTGAAAGATATATCTTGGGACCTGGGCTTCAGGCCACAACAATGTCTAAGTACGTAGTGAATGGTTATAAGCTCCATACAGAGGATTGCTCTAAAAATAGAAATAGCAACAACAACGGGGTGTGGGTTCAAGGTGGTGATGGCATCCAAGTTGGAAATATTGATTGTTATGGTGTGCTCAAAGAAATAATATAACTTGAATATACAGGTTGGCCATATAAGAAATTGATACTCTTTAGATTCAAGTGGTTTGACCCAAATACAACAAGAGGTACAAGAGTACACAACCAATACAACATAATTGAGGTTAATCATACGAGGGAGTATGATCGCTATGATCCTTTCATAATCGCACATAATGTTAGGAAAGTGTATTATGCTCCTTATCCATTGTGGCGGAATAAGTCTGATTGGTGGGTTGTAATAAAAACTAAGCATGTAGGTAGTGTGGAAGTCAAGAATGTGTTAGATTTTGCATATCAAAACGATATCTCCAGTGTTCACCAAATAGTGGACAATCAGTTAAAAAAATATTTGGAACATCCTGAACGCATATTGGAAGAATTTGATATAAATGAAGTAACAGTTATAGAAAATGAGGATGAAGAATCAACTGATGAAGCTCAAACAAGTGAGGACGAAGAATTCTCGGACGAGGAACAATACGTCGATGAGCTTTAAAAAGTTAGTTTTTTAAAGCACTCTCGTTTTATAGCTAGTTTCTTATATGTTTCAATATAAATATGTATTATATTATGCAGATGGCAGGCAAGGGTCAACGTAACAATGACCCTACTGGTTCTCGGGGTCGAGAAAAGGCTAGGAAGGGAAAGAGGATGGTAGAAAATAATACTCCCTCTTTTCCACCCTCTTCAGAGATGCCTATGTCTTATCCTCCACCCCACGGCTATACTGAGCTGCCACAGCATCACGAGCCCTACACCTTCATGCAGACACCAGGTCTTTCATCACAGGGCCATAGGACTATACGTCCGAGATACAATCCAGCTGCCTCACGACCACGTGGATCGCAGCCATCTGCATCACAACCATCTATATCACCTCCCTACATGTCACAGCCAAATGGATCGCATCCATCCATGTCACAGCCACTCAGGTCACAGCCATCAATATCACAGCCACTTGGGGTCCATCCAGCTATGTCGCAGTCACAGAGATCGCAACCATCTTCATCAGCGACTCCATCTATTTCAGGACTTCGCCTCCGAGGTAGTAGCTCTGACCCCCTACACCGTCCACACATGCCTCTGATATACATGCTTCGGAAGATGATGATGATGATGATGATGACGAGGAGGTGCATTATGATTAATATGACAGAATCATCATAGTCCTTGAGGGTGATGGGTAAGAGTTATTTGTTATTTTTGCGTTTATTGTTTTGTAACGCTTTTAATAAGATATTAATGTGTTTTTTTTTGTTAAATTGAATTTTCATCCCGAGTAATAAGACTATGAGGATAATCACCAAAGCCATCAGAAAGCTTTATGATTGCCCTTGTGCGACTTGGACTGATTTCCCATTCTCGTTGAAGGAGCAAATTTTCAATCAATTTAAGGTATAAATGTTCTTTTAAGAAGTTTAATAACTTATATTTATGATATTTCCATATAATATTTAACTTTTGATATACAGAGAAAGTGTGTATGGGAACACCGGTATAGCGCGGAAGTGGCTGCAAATTTTCATCACAAAGCTCGCAAGCGATTGTCGCATACTTTCTCCGATGCTAGAAAGAAGAACAAGAAGCCTGACTGGTTACTTCAGAATTTATGGGATGATTGTCAAAGGCAATGGCTTACCACAAAGTTCTTAGAGAAAAGCGAAAAAGGAAAGAAAGCTCACGCATCTGAGAAGGGAGGCTCCCTGCACACTGGAGGTGCGATCTGCCTAGGGACAATAAAAAGAAGATTGGTACGTAATTGCTTAAATTATTTTAATTATCAAAGTATATATGTTCTTATATTAACTAAATTAATTTGTTTTCAGGAAAAGGAGTTGGGGAATCCAATGAACCATGATGAGCTATTCAAGGAGACGCATATTGTAAAGAATAAGAAAGAGACAGATCACGAAAGGTGGGTCGAGGACCGGGCCTCGACTGTATATGTAAGCTTTCACTTTTCTTTAATGGATGGAGTATGCTGGCGGTCCAAAATGAGGAAAGGTATACGGGATTCCTACTAAAAAGTTTCATCGCTATAAGTGTAGAATGCAAGGAATAAGGACTTCCTCGCAAGGCGAGCAACTTAATGGGGAGAGCCTCTCCGCTATGCGGGAGACTGTGACAAAGCTCACATCCGAGCTAGAAGTGGCCAAGGAAAGAGAAAGGGTTAGAGATGCTCAATTCCTTGGCATGCAAGCTCATATCAGAACTCTCCTATCTACTGGAGCTTTCCCGTTGCCCCGGTCTCGTGAGTCATCGCTAGAGGCTCGACATGCACGTGAGCGTTCCTCCCGTCCTCCCCGAGATCGTTCCTCTCGTCCTCCCCGTGGTCGTTCTTCCCGTCCTCCACAAGACCCTTCTCTATACCGTCTTGTAGATGAAATCTCATCAGACGGTGATAATGATATTATAGAAAACACTCATTGACTTTTATATACTTTGTACTAGACAAATAGAACCAATTTTGAACTAGTTGTAATAAGTTTTAACTTGGTTTGGATTTTTTTCAATTGAACTTTAATTTGTTAGTTTTAATGTATTTATTGATTGATTGATTGATTGATTATTGTTGTTGTTATATTATGTTGCAATTAAGGATTTTGGTAGGGTGGCAGGTGGTGTAGCTTCCAAAACAGGAATTTTATGCCAAAATTAAAACCCAAAAAACCAACAAAAATTGGTCGGTTTCTAATAAAAAAAAAATCTGCATATTAGCGACCAAGGTTGGTCGGTTAAAATTAAAAAAAAAAAAATATATATATATATATATACAATTACCGACCAAAGTTGGTCGGTAAATGAACAAGGAATATCAACTTTACCGACCAACTTTGGTCGGTATTGTTAAATTTTTTAATTTTTTTAAAAGAAATATATGTTTTCATTTACCGACCAACTTTGGTCGGTATTTTTTAAAATTTAATAATTAATAAAATAACATAATTTAAATACTCCGACCAACTTTGGTCGGTATTTTTTAAAATTTAATAATTAATAAAATAACATAATTTAAATACTCCGACCAACTTTGGTCGGTAAAATTAAATTATTAAAATATGTTACCGGCCAATGTTGGTCGGTAAGTCCTTTAAATTCTTCAGATGGTCGTTTTAACATACCGACCAACCTTGGTTGCTATATTAAAACGACCACCAAAATAGCGACCAAGCGTGTTTGGACGCGTTTTGGTCGGTAATTTACCATAACCGACCAACGTTGTCGGTTTTTCTGGTCTATATTTACCGGATTTCTAGTAGTGTTTGACCCCCAAGGGCACGTGTGGTTGGCTAAGTCATCGCGACGGAAGAGCTGCGGTGGCCGTCTTGAAGTAAAATTCCATCGAGCGACGGGTAAAATTTTTTGCAGACGATTTAAATACGCGACAGGGCATTATAAGTGGCAAAGTGACCTTGCTACCGCGATTATTTTTCAGACGGCACGGTATAAAAAAATCCTGAGTATGTTATTGATATGTCTTGAAATTGAAGAATTGTGTTGGTTCCTACTTACTCCAATAAGAAAAGGATGGAATTTGAGAATTTTAAAAGAAAAATAAAAATGGCTGAGGAAAAAGCTTTGTCGGTGGATTGTTAATTTTGTTTCCAATCTAGTATTCGGTATCTATCTTACCACAAAAATTCCACTCAATTATTGCTATCGTGAAAAACTTATTATTTTTCCATAGAAAATATTTATCATGTAATCTTATTAGGTTAAAAACAAGTCTAGCAAAATTTTCTAACGGCTGAAAATTAAACAATACTGTCAATACATGAACTTGAATAAGAATATGTTTTAGTTAATATTTAACACTATCCATACAAGTAACTTCTTTTTTATTGTTTAGTATTAACTCTTAAAGTTAAGATTAACTAATGATGTTGAATACATAATCTTGTGCGTATAATGTACTTTCACTACAACTTCGTGTTAATATACTGTATTTGTAAAATAATTCTAGAGAAAGAGAATAACATATAAACAAAAATGTAGAAGAAACATAATTTAATTCGAGCTCACTGAATTCACAGTGTTTTCTTAATGAACTTAATCCCCTCCTAGTACCCCAGGTTGTGGATTATTTTCTCCCAGGATAGAACGGATTACACACTAGTGTAACGGTATTTCAAACCCCAGTATTTCAGGGAACACAATTATCGATAGCAAATCACACTTGATGGTGCTTTCTTTGTAGTTAAAATAATACAGAAGAAAGGAGGAGAATTCAGAATTTTGTATGAAAAATCTGAGAGAATGGACTGTTATTTTTAGCCAACATGTTGAATTCAAACAAAGAGGTGCAACTCTTCAGAGGCCAGTTATGACTGTTCACATAAAACGGCCATAACGTAAATGGCCATTTACGCAAATTAAAATGGGAATTCAATACGCATAGGAAAATAAATTTTCCGTTATAAAAAACGGATAACTTGGATTTAACATTAATTTTCAGTTACAAAAACGTATATTACGTTAATATTTACTATTAACAAATAAATTTGGTCCAAAAAATTAATCAATCAATCGATAATTTGACCAAATCCAAATTCTGTTATAAAAACGGATATTTAACAATATTACATTAATATTTCAATCAATCGATCATTTGACCGAAGCCGAAGCCGAAGCCGAGCCGAGTGAGCGAGCGACGACGACGCGAAGCTTGCCTTCTTCTTAACTCTTTAAGAGCTAGAAGAAGAGCAATTGTATATATATCCATCAAAAGTCTTTTCCTCTTTTAATATGGGATAATGTCCCTTTGTCAACGAGGAAAACTCAAATATTTTATTTTTTCTATATTTTTCATTTACTCTCTTCTGAGCTAAAATAAGCTTAAAAAAACCCAACACTTTGTAGTTGAATTCATAATCTTGTGCTTATAATCTTTTCTTTTTCTCTTCTCAAAAAAAAAAATCGTTTCCATTCACCAAAAACAAAAAGCAATTGGCATGAATAGACAACATACAATTAGACTTCTCTATAATAATATTCTTATATAACAATACTTCTCTGTAAAAGTCAAGCTTGTTGGAATCAATTTTTATGTTATGTTATAATATATGTTATCTATAACAGCGCTTCGCTATAACATCCGAATAATATTTGGAACAAATGAGGCTGTTATCGAGAGTTTTGAGTGTATACAAAGAGTATGTAATATGCGTCTATTACATATACTTTTGTAGCTTAATTATAATCAATATACTACTCACCTAAAAACTTTGCTTAACAATGATAAACGAAAACGATTTAGCGTAAACATAGCTGGTTTTTCCTCCTTTCTTAATTCTTGATGCATTTTGCATTTTGCACCCATACCCATATTCTATGCTCTATTTCTTATTTGCCCCCTATCTTTATTTATTTTTACAATATGCCACCCAATATATTCCTTCTTTTTTTATTGCAAAACTATAAAAGATTTTACTTTATGAGCAGATAAATCAATTCCGCTTGTCCAAATGCGACCTTTCTCTCAATATTATCTACCATCCTTTACTGTATATTAATTTTTTTTTCTAAAATGGAGGTGAATTTAGAATTTGATGGTTATAGGTTCTGATGTTATCACCGAACTTTAACTCGTTTTAGTTACTAAGTTCACAATTAAATATTTTTATATATCTAATAAATTTTTAATGCAAAAACAAAGTTTAAAAAACAACTATTGACTTTGTCCAAACCCGTATCTACTATACTACCTCTGCCTCAAAAAAAGAAGAAATTGGAAGGGAGAGAACGGCAAAGGACAGATGTACAAGGAATACATAATAAAGGGCTTCTTTTGCTCAATCATACACAATAAAGTTAGCAAGTTATGACCTCTTGATTCTCAAATGGTTGGAATCTTTGTTTTCCATAATTTTTCATTTATAAACTTATAAAAAAAGAATAGATAAACAATTTTTCCTTAAAAGCTTTCAGCTTTACTCTTTGAGTAAAGACGATACAAAAAAAGGCATTAAAGAGAATGATGTCAACATAAACATCCTTCACATCACATTCCTTCCATATTAAGTTTCTGTATTTATCTCCTTTTTTTTTAATTAACGTGGTTCGGTCACGTTTACGGACGGAAATGAACAATTGACTATATAAAAGAGTACAAAATATCGAGAAAACAACCTCACGAAGAGGCAAACACGAGTGACACACTAACACCTATCCCGTAAAATTCTCTCCCCAAACACGACTCTCAAATCTTATATGACTATATTGTGAATGCTACTGAATGAGAAGGAATGATCCTCAATTTATAGAAGTCTAAAATATTTTCCTACAATAAAATGACTAGCCAAACTGTTTAGCTTAAAATTTGGATAACAATTAAACTTATATTGTAATTTTAAAGATATGTGATTTCACTCAACACCAATTGATAAATATGAATATGAATGACAGAATTGAATTGTAAATAAAGAAAACCAGTGTTCGAACAGAGCTTCATCCCTCGAGTCAAAGTACTCTCGAACTGATAAGTATAAGAACAGTAGAAAAATAGAGTAAATTGATGAACAATAATGTAAGTGAGAAAGAGATGATTGTATTGTTATAATTTCTGTTAATAATGATGCCTTACAAACGATTAAAACTCCTCTTTATATAGCAGAGGAATTCTACTTATGGTATAACTCTAATTACAGAAGGAAATCACAAAATTAGCTAATTAACCGCTTCTCATTTGATTTGTTCCGAAATTTACTCCATGATCTTCGACCAGTCACGGATATCTCGCTATTCCGTTATTAAGCCATCTTCGATATTACTTGGTGTCTGTCTTTCTTGACTTCGATTACTACCAACCTCGATCTCGAAAGAGACTTCGATCTCGAACTCGATGCCTCAGCTTCGTGATTTAGCCGAAGCCTACCTTCGACGCAACATTCCATTCTCGATCAAATAGTAAAATCGGGTGGCCCGATTTTAACCGTATACAGATAGTCCCCTCGTTTTTTGGAGTATAATAACAAGAAACGAATTGAAACTTCTATTTTTTCGACCTTGATAAACTATGATGTCATCCCCGTGACATAAGTGATAGAAATGACCGAAACGTCCCATCGGTACAGTTTCCCAAATCATTAATGAGCGTCAGTTAGTGGTCGGTCACTAGTGTTGTTGAACCATCGCCGTAAATCCATAAATAGGCCTTCTCCTCACTAAATCAAACTTTACTTTCACTTTCTTCTAATATTCTAAGCCTTCACCTCTCTCAAGTTCTTCCTTTCTCCAAATCTTTAGGTTTCACCGTCAATCTTCAAACACCAAATCTTCTACCTTCTTCTTTCCTTAAACTCATAAAAAATGGCGAAAACATCTAAAGCAGTTCCCAAAAAGGATAAAGCTTCTTCTTCACGGCCGGCCGGCAACAACATGCCGGTGGATCCGCTCCCTGAGGAGTGTGTTCTTGGCCCGTGCATCCTTAAATCCGATTTTAAGATAGAGAAACCTTCCTCGTTACTTGGTCGGTGTGAGCATGTGTCGAGGTACATTTTCTCGATAATTGTGGGGTATCTCGAGCAGATTAAGAGATATTGCAATTGGGGGGATAAAGTGGTAGTAATTCCATCCCCTAAAGAAAGTATTACCACCCACGTGGAAAGGTATCTGAGTGTTTACACTTACCCTTTCATGTTGGGCCCCCTTGATCTTGTTATCATTGACTTCTGCCGTCAATACCAGGTGACCTTTGGCCAAATCCATCATTCCTTTTTGGCGAATAGTCATCATGCTCCGATTTTTCACGAGCAAAGCCGAGGGGATGCCATTCACCCTCGAGCACCTCATTAGGTTATACAACCCTCGTATCTATCGAGGGTTGATCAAACTCCAGCGTCGGGAAACCAAGGTGTTGTTCTCGTGCATCGACAAGGACAAAGATCGAGGCTGGATGGGTAGGTTTGTTCGGGTGAAGACCTCCGACCTCATCCCGGCAGAGAAGATGCCATTTCCTCATAAATGGAACACGAAGCGTAAGTACTATTCCATTGTTAATTTCCATGCATTATTTTGTTCCTCTAGTCTATTAATGCCTTCTTTCATCATGGAGCGGTTTATTGGATAGCAATCCCCGACCTCGAGAGTTGGGTTCGAAAACTAGCCTCGACCTCTACTTACGCTAGGCGTTGTTGGCATGAATTAACAAAAATCCGATGGGAGGAAAACAACCATGGTAAGCTTCCTTTTATATATATATGATTGTCTGATAATATCCTTTTATACTTATCCAATTTCCTTGTGTGTAGGCTTGAGCAAGGATGTAGCCTTGAGGCCTTCGTCTGGTGAGGAGGAGGTTTCGGCTTCAGTTCTGGAATCGGCAAAGGATAACAAGAGGAAAAGGGCCTCGACCTCTGAGGACCCGAAACCCAAGGAGAAGAAGAGCTCGATTAGAAAATCGAGGATAAATGTTGTTGCCCTCCCTGCCCACATAGTTGGAGTTGAGGGAGGAAGAAGAAGAAGACGAGGATGGTGGCTCGCGCTAGTGACCCGAGTGAGAAAAAACATCAAGGCCTTCAAGGCCGCTAAATCGGCGGCGGTTGGCGAGGCCCCACCTCGTGCTGAGGAAGCTTTGGATAAGAATTCGGGAAAAGTCCCTGAATCACCTGAGATTGAGGTTGCTTCCCGTCAAACGGCGAGCATGTCCGAGGGGACCAGTCCTGAAACCCCTCGAGCTGGAAAGAAATCCCCGAGTGACTCGCTCGGGGCAGTGACAGCAGGTCATTCGCCAATCCTTCCTGCCTTTTCCGAAGAGGGGATACGGGATGCTCAAGCTCTGAGGACCCCCGAAGTAGGTGGAGTCCCCGGTGGGGAGGATCCCTTTTGAGATTGCTTTACCGGGGAAGAGGATGCTTCTGACCTGAATGACGCGTCCAACCTCTTCGAAGAGGCCCAACGAATCCTGAACCTGGTAAGTTTTAGTTCTTTTGTTGATGTAGCATTCTCTTATTTTTTGTCTAACTCCCTTCCTTTCTCTACAGGCCTTTTCCAAGTCCCGAGCTGAATTAAGCCAGTTCGAGGCCGACCTCCAAAGGCTTTCAGAGGAGAGGAATGCCCTCAAACTCGAGTGTGGGCAAAAGAATGAGGAGATAAAGGACCTCTGAGACGAACTGGCTAAGGCTCAGAAGGAGCAGACCTACTTGATTGATCAGGTAATGATACTCTTAAAAGTTCATGGGTTTGATTCGGGAACGGAGGCTAATATTTCAATATCACAGCTGCAGCAAAATATCGAGAGGATTGAGCTGTTCCGAGAGGAGGTCGAACAAGTGAAGGTGGAGTCCTACGGGTGAAAGGTTGGCATGGACCGCCTTGCTGCTGAGAAAGAGACTGCCCTAGCCTGGTTGTCATCAGTCGAAGCTCAACTTCGAGGTAAGAAGGAAAAGAGCTCGGCTCAGGCAAAGAAGATAGAAGATCTCGAGGCTCAGTTGGCTTCTGAACTCGCAAAGGTTCAAGTTGAGGCCGAAAAAGCAAAATTCGAGGCTGATAAGATGGTGGCCATTTATCAGGCCGATGCTGAAGCTGATCAAGTTCAAGTGAGGGAGGCTATGGATACTTCTCAAACTCGAGTACATTGGATTGCCGAACTTGTTAAATGCCAATCTCGCAGGGAGACCCACGAGGAGATCCACGGCCTAGGCTTCGATCTTACCGAAGAGATAGCAAAGGCTAAAGAGCATGAAGTCGATGCTAGACTATTGGCCTCTTCTAATGACGACAACGATGATAATGATGATGGCAGCAAGAGTGGATCCGAGGACGGTGAGGAGCCCGAGGAAGAAGCTTCCGCAGGAAATAGCTAGGGACTATTGTGTTTTTTCTTCTTTCTTTCTTTTGTGTAGGACCCTGATTGGTCCCTTGTAAATACCTTTGAATAAATAAAATATTTCCTTTTTGAACTTTTTTTCAATTTTTTGACTTGTGAAAATTCCGATTCGCGTTATGCCTTGTGAAATTTTAATATACTTCATTCCTTGTGAGGACTTTGTAGTTAAGTGAGGATGAAATTTCGAACTCACAAAATATAATGGCCCTTGGACTCTTGAATCGGGCCTATATGGCCTCAGAAGAGTGGTTTTTTCCCTTTTCGGCTTAAAAAGTTTAATCATATAAAAATTTGTTATGCCTTAGCACAAAGTAAGTCTATACCCGTTGGGTTTTTTCGGGGTTTAATGTTATCGAAACCCTTTGTTTTTTTTTTGTGCCTTAGCATAATTTTTTTCAGTACTAAGTTGTTCGAAGGTTCGAACAATTCGATATCCCTTAAGTTTTTTGAGGGCTCGCGTTTTCGAAACCCTTTGGTTGTTTTGCCGAGGGTAGATTTTTTAACCGGTTTATAAAAGTTTTGGAAGGCCTATTTTTATTGCGGAATTCAGACGTCTCCGAGCCGCGTTAGTTTGGACGTAGCCTTGGGATCTGCCTCTTGGGCTTATTTTCCCAATTATATTTCGAACTTGTTCGAAGTGTTAGTCCCCGAGTAGGGTGTCCTTGGCCTATAAAGTCGAGGATTTCATTTTTAAGGTCTTACGGTCTCAAAGTGAGGATGGAAGGTTGAATGATATTTGTGTGAAGTTCCATTTACCATTATCAACGAGGTATTTTATTGCTAGATTTTGTTCATTCCTTTGAAGAGGACCTTCTATATAGTAATTCAAACATGTCGATTTTTGGACGGCAATCCCCGAGTATGGGGTTGATTGTTCGGGCTTTAGTTGCGATCGGTCCCTGAGCTAGTTTCCGTAATAAATCATAAGTATGAAATCATAAAGTAGAAATTTCACTAGGGCATGGAACATCTAGTAAGGAAAAAATATTTCTTTCAATAGATCATACATGCGTACATGTTTTTCCACTAGGGCTCAAGTAATCTACATGGACACGTGTTCATTCGACCGTTTGGCCCTTTACAAAATTCACCTATCGAGATCCTATTGACATGAAGTATTGGCCTTGAAAATATAACATCCGAGGGTGATGTCCCCAGTATTCGAGGTTGATTATAAAGAAGCCTCAGATACTGTTGAATTTCTCTAAGTTAGCACGAACAATGGTTGCCTCATTAAAAACCTTGTCGGAAAAACCCATTTGGGATAAAAACCGGTCGAAGGAAAAAAGAGTGCAACGCGTGCTTTCAGACCTAAGGACTTCGTATTTGGAGAGAATTTAGATGCCTTCGATCGAACATATGTAACAAGTTAGTATAAAATACAAACTTAAAAGGAGAAGGTCATACCTTAGCAATAGTATCGTTTGAGGAGTGATATGTTCCAAGTATTTGGCAGTTGTTCGCCGTTCATCGTGCCAAGCTTGTAGGATCCTTTTTCTGATGATATCGAGGACATGATAAGGTCCTTCTCAATTTGGGACAAGTTTTCCTTCGTTTGGGTCTCGAGTTTTGAAGGTGACTTTTCTCAGAACTAAGTCCTCGATTCTGAAGTGGCGAAGATTAGCTCTTTGATTGTAGTACCTTTTGATGCGCTGCTTTTGTGCGGCCATTCGGATGAGGGCGGCTTCCCATTTTTCATCTAGTAATTCGAGGCTTGTGTTCATAGCCTCATGATTTGATTCTTCCGTTGTGTATCGAAACCTGGCACTAGGCTCCCTGACCTCGACCGGGATCAGGGCTTCGATGCCATATACTAAGGAGAACGATGTTGCCCCCGTACTGGATTTCGACGTTGTTCGATATGCCCAAAAGACTTCGGGCAAAATTTCTCTCCATTTTCCTTTAGCGTCGTTCAATCTTTTCTTTAGATTCTGAATGATGGTCTTGTTTGTTGACTTGGCCCGTCCATTCCCACTGGGATGGTACGACGTCGATAAGATCCTTTTTATTTTGTGATCTTCGAGAAACTTTATTATCTTGATGCCGATGAATTATTTTCCATTTTCGCATACGACTTCGGCAGGTATACCGAACCGGCATATGATGTGATCCCAGATGAAGTCTATAACTTCTTTTTCTCTGACTTTCTTGAAGTCCTGTGCTTCAACCCATTTAGAGAAATAGTCAGTCATAAATAAAATGAATTTAGCTTTACCTGGGGACGATGGCAGAGGGCCGACGATGTCCATTCCCCATTTCATGAACGGCCATGGGGATATGACTATATGAAGTTGCTCTCTAGGCTGGTAGATCATCGGCGCATGCCTTTGGAACTTGTCGCATTTTTGAACGAATTCCTTAGTATATTTTTTCATATTGGCTAAATAATATCCCGCTCTGATGACTTAATGAATCAGTGATTCGGCACCAGAATGGTTTCCACAAGTACCCTTGTGAATTTCTCGTAGGACGTAGTCGGTGTCTCCCGGTCCCAAACATACTACCATCGGTCCATCGAACATCCTTCTGTATAAAGTTCCATCTTTGGCCAATGTGAATCGTGCAACCTTTGTTCGTAGAGTCCTTGATTCCTTAGGGTCCGATGGGAGCTTCCCATTTTTTAGATACTCGATATATTTATTCCTCCAATCTCAAGTTAGGCTTGTGGAGTTATTTCGGCATGGCCTTCTTCAGTTACTGACTTCGAAAGTTATACGACAGTCCCCGAGCTAATTTCGTCATCTTCGAATGACGACCTCAAATTCGCGAAGGCGTCGACTACATTGTTCTGTTCTCGAGGCACATGTTGTAGCGTCTATTCTTTAAACCGATGAAGTGTTACCTGTAATTTATCCAAGTACATTTGCATTGGATCCTCTCGAACCTCGAAGGTTCAGTTGACTTGATTTATCACAAGTAGGGAGTCACATTTGGCCTCAATGACCTCTGCTCCCAAGCTTTTAGCTAGTTCGAGACCTGCAATCATGGCCTCATACTCGGCCTCATCTTTAGTCAATTTAGAAATTCTGATAGATTGTCTAATTGTATTTCCTGTGGGCGGCTTCAAAATGATGCCTAGATCGTACCCCTTTACATTCGAAGCGCCATCTGTGAAAAGGGTCCACACCCTCGAAGATGTACCCGTTCTTAACAAAAGTTCCTTTTCGACCTCGGGTACAAGGGCTGGCATGAAGTCGGCCATGAAGTCTGCTAAGATTTGATACTTGATGGTCGTTCAAGGTTGATACTCGATATCATATCCACTAAGTTCGACGACCCATTTGGACAACCGGCCCGAGATTTCGTGCTTATGCAAAACATTACGAAGAGGATAAATGGTCACCGTACAAATTGGGTGACACTAAAAATATGGCTTTAATTTCCTAGAGGCGCTTATTAGAGCAAGCGCTAATTTTTGTAAGTGTGGGTATCGGGTTTCGATCTCACCTAAAGTCCGACTAACATAGTAAATGGGAAATTGCGTACCTTGCTCTTCTCGAACTAGGAAACCACTTACCGTGGCGTTCGAGACTGCTAAGTATAAGTAGAGTTGTTCGTCTGCTTTCGGAGTATGAAGCAATGGTGGGCTCGAGAGATACCGCTTCAATTCTTCTAATGCCTATTGACATTCTAGGGTCCAAGCAAAATTGTTCTTCTTTTTTAGCAGAGAAAAGAACTTGTGGCTTCAATCTGAAGACCTCGAGATGAATCGGCCTAAGGCGGTGGCCTTAACGTTGCCTATGACTGTGATGTCTTCGATTGCCTTGATTTTATCAGGGTTGGTTTTGATCCCCCGATTTGAAAACATAAAGCTGAGGAACTTGCCCGAACCGACCCCGAAGGCACACTTCTCGAGATTAAGATTCATGTTGTATTTTCTCAATATGTTGACGGTTTCCTGCAAATGTGTTAAATGGTCCTCTGCGCGCAAGGACTTAACTAGCATATCGTCAATGTATACCTCCATTGATTTACCTATTTGCTCTTCGAACATTTTGTTCACTAGGAGTTGGTAAGTAGCACCAACATTTTTTAGTACAAATGGCACTACGTTATAACAATATGTGCCATATTTAGTGATGAATGAAGTCTTTTCTTGATCCTCCGGGTTCATTTGAATTTGATTGTACCCGGAGTAGGCGTCGAGAAAACTAAGGATCTCGTGGTCGGCTGTGGCATCGATCATGCGATCGATATTCCACAAAGGAAAAGAGTCTTTGGGACATGCTTTGTTTAAATCTTTATAATCTACGCACATGCTAAGTTTGTTCCCCTTTTTAGGGACTACAACTACATTTGCTAACCATTCGGGATATTTTACATCCCGAATGGATCCTATTTTGAGAAGTTTGGTTACCTCGTCCTTGATGAATACTTTTTTTACCTTGGACTGGGGCCTTCTCTTTTGTTTTACCGGTCTAAACTTCGGGTCCAGACTTAACCGATATGTTGTTATCTCTGGTGGGATCCCTGTCATATCTAAGTGGGACCAAGCAAAACAATCCATGTTATCAATAAGAAATTTAATGAGTTTTTTCTGAGTTCGGGGTTTAACCCCATACCCGGGTATACTTTTCATTCGGGTAAGTACTCGATCAATATAACCTATTCCAGCTCTTGGACTGTCGATTTGGTGGCGTCAGAATATTCGGGGATAATGAAGGATCGAGGGATCCAGTAGTCGTCGTCCTCTTCTTTCGTTCCTTGCTTTTCCAACTGAGTCGAGGCTGGTGGTTGTGGTTGCTATTTCGCCTCCTATTTTTCTTTGACCTCTGATCACTTTGTTGTCGAAAATGCTGATACTAGTATTACCTCGTCGACCGCGAATATTTCTTTCGCAGCGTGTTACTCCCCATATACTGTCTTCATTCCATCTGGCGATGGGGATTTCATCATTTGATGAAGGGTCGAAGGGACTGCTCTCATATTGTGAATTCAGGGTCTTCTAAGCAAGGCATTGTACCTCATATCGCTCTCGATTACGTGGAACATGGTTTCTTGTATAGTCCCAGCTACGTTCACAGTGGTGTTATATATTTCACCTTTAGTTGTTTCACTGGCCATGTTGAAAGCATTTAGGACCCGAGCTGCAGGTACGATTTGATCTTGTAGGCCGAGTTGCTCTACAACTCTCGATCGAATTATATTTGCCGAGCTCCCTGGATCGATCAACACACGCTTAACCTGAATTTTATTCATAAGGATAGAAATTACCAGAACGTCATTGTGGGGTTGAGAGATCCCTTCTGCTTCTTCATCGTTGAATGATACAGTGTCTTATAGCACATAATTTCGGGTCCATTTTTCCCTTGTAATGGATACTTTAATGCGTTTGAACATGGCTCCTTGTGGAATATCGACCCCACCGACGATCATATGGATCACATGATATGGATCTTCCTGTTCGTTTTTCCTGTTGGAGACCCTTTTTCTGAAATGGTTTTGGCTCGATCACTTAAGAACTCTCGAAGGTGGCCCTCATTGAATAGATGAGCTACCTCCTCCCTCAGTTGTCTGCAGTCTTCGGTTATGTGGCCATGCATGCCGTGATACTTGCACATCATATTGGGGTTTCTCTGGGAAGGAACAGTTTGTATGGGTTTGGTCCATCTAGTATCTTTGATTCTCTCAATGGCCGACACAATATCTGATGCGTCGATACTGAAATTGTACTCCGATAATCATGGTGCCTCTGCAGGATCAGCATGCTTATCGAAACCACTTTTGCTCATGATCCCTTGAGAGCTCTACCCTCGATCGTTCCTTCGATCATTTCGGATGGGATTGTATCCTGGGACCGCTGTTTTCTACGATCTGCATTGTGTGGCTGATATCGGTCTCTGTTCGACCGAGGCTCCCTGTTGATATCCCTCTAACTTCTGCCTACGGGCCTATTCGGATAGACAACCGTAGGAGGTCTATAATTGGTCATCCTCGACGCTGATCTTCGACTGGTAGCGATTATGTACATCGGCCCAGGTTACCACCGAGTATTCAATTAAGTTATACTTCAATTGACGTGATTCCACCGAGCTTCGTTCGTTCAACCCTGAGTGAAAGCTTGAACAACCCAATCATCTGTGACGGTGGTAGTTCCATCTGGAACCGTGATACGAACTCCCTCAGCATTTCGTTATCCTTTTGTTTTACCTTGAAAAGGTCTGATTTCCTCGTCACAACCTTTATTGCCCCTACATGTGCCTTTATGAAAGAGTCTGCAAGCATGGTGAATGAGTCGATAGAATTAGGAGGTAGATTGTGATACCAGATCATTTCTCCCTTCTATAGAGTTTCTCCAAATTTCTTTAGTAGAACATATTCGATCTCATCATTTTCCAAATCATTTCCTTTTATGGCGCATGTATAAAAGGTGTGATGCGTGGCTAGAATTCATGGTTTAACACGTTATATGCCTTACATTTTATGTGCGCTAATGATAAAAACACACTTTTTATGTTCATAACGGAGTCTATTTCATGTGTAGGTGAATTGGAGATGGAAGCCGAGCTAAATGGATGCAAATACGTTGAAAATACGCTCAAGAGGCGAAGAGGAGTGCACCAGGCTATAGTCGGGCGTTTGAGCCTTAAGGCCAGGCATAGCCTGGCGTTATCCATGCGTCAGGGCCCAAACGCCAGCCCTAGCCTGGCGTTATCCATGCGCCAGGGCCCAAACGCCAGCCCTAGCCTGGCGTTATCCAGGCGCCAGAGCCCAAACGCCTGGCCCCTGATCCGGTCAAATCCGAGTTTTAAAGAGTTTTAAGTGTTTCCCGGTTGGAATAGAAGTCTCCTACACGTTTAGGGTGTATCCCAAACATATAAATAGACCCAAAAACACAACTTAAAGGAGAAGGAAGCGATTGAATTGAAGAAAAACATGTGGATTACTACTCAGTGAAGCAAACGTTGATTTTTATAGCTTTTATTTATTATTTTGTAATTCAATTATACAAATTATTTTAGAATTGATTCTTATGAATATGAGTAGCTAATTTTCTTAATATAGGGTTTTGGTGGAACCCGTTGGGGGATAAACTTATGGTGATATTAATATAGT
>ML332035.1:14288-31156 GCA_005239505.1 Nicotiana paniculata
TAAATATATATAATGATAAATTTAAATAGCTACTTCTATAGTCAGTTTGGTTCTTTTTTTATTAAAACCAAAACCAAACCAAATTCGATCGGTTTTGAAAATTCAAAACCAAAACCAAATCAAACCTAACAAGTATCGGTTTTTTTGGTCGGTTTGGTTTGGTTTTTCGGGTTTTTATGAATAACTCTATCTGGAACGATCACCAGAAGTTAGCTGTAAACTGTGCACCTCTATCTAAAATGATAGATACTGGAACATCATAGAGGCGTACAATCCCCCGATATACACTCTGGCGTCATCTTCTATTGTACAGGTACTTCTAAGAGGTAAGAAATGAACTGATTTAGTAAGCCAGCCAACTATAACCCAAATAGAATCATACATGTTCTGCGTATGAGGCAAGCATGTGATAAAGTCCATATTCACTGCTTCCCACTTCCATGTTGGGAACTCTATCTCCTTTAACAAACCGCTAGGCTTCTGGTGCTTAAAATTTACCTGCTAGCAGTTAGGACACTGGGCCACAAACTCTGCTATGTCGCGTTTCATTCTGTCCCGCCAGTAAATCCGCTTAAGATCATGGTACATCTTAGTAGAGTCTAGATGAATGGTGTACCTGAAATGATGTGCCTCTACCATAATTTGCTTGTGTAAAACCTGCAACGTCTAGAACATAAAGCCTATCTTTATATCTAAGGACTCTGTCACTATTAACTCTGCAAGGTGACTTTTTATTTTTCCTAGCTAACTGACTGTACTTAATTAGAACTGGATCTTCATATTTCCTCTGTTTCACTTCAATCACTAAGCAAGTGGTAGTTGTTTCTGAACTACAACTCCTGCATCCTCTGTATCTCTCAATCTAACTGGCTAACTGATGGAGTTCATGAGCTAACTCCCTTTTTCTGAGGCTGCACGTAAGCTAAACTCCCCATGGACTAAACTAAGAGCAGCAACTACAACATTAGATTTACATGTATGATAAAGAATGTCAATGTCGTAGTCCTTTAGAAGATCTAACCACCGCCTCTGTCGTAAGTTCAACTCCTTCTACTTAAATATGTACCGGAGGATCTTATGATCTGTATATATATTAACATGAATGCTATAGATATTGTGCCTCCAAATCTTCAAGGCATGAACAATCGCTGCTAGCTCCAAGTCATGTGCAGGATAATTCTGCTCGTGCTTCTTCAATTGTCTAGAAGCATAAAAAAACCTTTCCGTGCTACACCGGCACACAACCTAGGCCAATCCAAGAAGCTCACAGTAAATATCATTATCCTCGGATCCCTATAGAAGTGTAAGAACCAGAGCTGTAATCAACTTGTTCTTCAACTCCTGGAAACTCCACTCACATTCACCTGACCATTGAAATTTGGTTTCTTTATGTGTTAATCTATTTAGTGGCGCTGCAAGGGAAGAAAACCCTTTCACGAACCTCTTGTAATACCCTGAAAAACCCATAAAACTTACGTGCCTCAGTTGGCGGCGTAGGCCTAGGCCAATTCTTCACTAGCTCTATCTTCTGATCATCTACTTTGATATCCTCTGATGATACTATATGTCTAAGAAATGCTACCGAACTCAACCAGAATTCACACTTCAAAAATTTTAACATACAACTTCTGGCCCCGAAGGATACCCAACACTATGCATAGATGCTCTGCATGTTCTGGTTCAAACTTGGAATATACCATAATATCATCAGTAAACACTATCACAAACAGGTCTAGATAAAGCCTAAACATGTTGTTCATAAGATCTATAAACACCGCAAAGGCATTGGTCAGCCTGAACGACATCACTAGAAACTCGTAATAGGCATACTTGGTTTTGAATGTTGTCTTAGGTATGTTACACTCTCGGACTCTAAACTGATAGTAGTTTGACCTCAAGTCTATCTTAGATAAGTACTTGGCACCCTGAAGCTGGTCGAACAAGTCATCAATTCTAGGAAAGGGATATTTGTTCTTGTTCTTGACCTTGTTCAGTTATCTGTAATCTATGCACATACGTAGGGAGGCATCTTTTTTTTAACAAATAAGACTAGTGCTCTCAAAGGAGAAGTGTTGGGTCTAATGAACCCTTATCTAACAAATCTTTCAACTTCTCCTTAAGTTCCTTTAATTCTGGTGGTGCCATACTATAAGGAGGAATAGATATTGGTTACATATCCAACACTATATTGATGGGAAAGTCAATTTTCCACTTTAAAGGAAGACCTGGAAGCTCATCTGGAAATACGTCAGGGAACTCATTCTCTACTAGAACGGATTCAAGAGTCGGTGTTCCCTTCTCTATGTCTCGAACATGAACTGTATGATATAAGTATCCCTTGGCGACCATCTTCCTGACCTTAAGGTACGAAATAAATCTTACCTTTTGGCGATGCAGAAACACCTTTACATTCTATAGGTGACCCTTCTGGAAAATTGAACTGGACCGCCTTTGCTCTACAGTCAACATTAGCAAAGCAAGAAGACAACCAATCCATACCAAGTATAGAATCAAAGTCAACCATTTCTATCTCAATTAAGTCAGTTGTAGTACTACGGTCTCTAATCACAACATTACAACCTTTAGAAACACGGCTAGATACTGCTGAATACTAACATATGGAATTGAATATTGTACAAGGGCACAATACATGCTGAATCAAGAAGAAAGTCTAGAAGATAGCTAAACCAAATCATGCCGAAAACAAAATGAAAACCTTACATACCTCTTGTGTTCCTGTTTCCAAACTTTGTTCCCTTTGATTCACAGGTGACAAGCTTGCTTATCCACGAATCTATTTCTAAAACTCAAGTTATGAGGATAAAGGAGGACGGCAAAGTCTTGCCTATGTCGTAAGGATCACGTTGATGTGCCCGCTTCTTAATTTTGAGTTATGGATGATGGACTTGCTTCAAAACCCTAAGAAACTTATTAGAGAGTTATGGAATTTCTGCTTGTGCATGAAGTTGCTCGAAAATGAGGAAAAAGAAGACTTAAGTCTTCTATTTGTAGTAAGGTTGAAAAGTCAGCCACATGTGTGCTTTATCGGCCTTTCTTCCGACGCTCATATCTCTTTATCTGGATGTCGTATGAATAAACGGTCAAGAGAATTAGAAACTACATTACATGAACTTTAATTTGGTATATACTATTTCCCAAAAGACCTCATATAACAAACAAAATTAATTGCTCAAAAAGATTCATTACAAGGCAAATCCGTAGTCGATTTTTCCCAAACTTTATATTCTATTTCCAAACATCATATGTATGATGGCTTCAAACTCATTTAAATCATGCTTAGTAAGTTATTTACACAATATACGACATCACAGAAGTACGAGCTAGGTGTAACACTTATACTTGACTTGGAATCGATCGATCATTTGACAAATCCGAAGCCGAGCGAGCGACGATGACGGTGCGAGGATTCATCCTCTTCAACTCCTTTTATGAGCTCTAAAAGTGATCCTATATTTATACACACAAGTGTAGTTGTCTTTCACCAATGTGGTACAAAGTTCATGACAAAAGCTCACTCGATTCAAATTTTCATTTCCCTCCATTTTATTTCCCACCATTTCCCAATTTACACTCTTAGACTTTTAAGCCCAATGCTTAAAGTCCAACAAATATATGTTTTTATAACAACAACAAAAATAACGGAATAAAGTTATGCAGAGTTTTGACTGTATAATGAATGGATCACCATATCTAAGTTTGCGGTGGTTTGAATCCCATAGAACCCTGAAAAGAGAACGCATAACTTTTTGGTGATTTGAATCCAGTAATCATGGGTTATTCGTTAATACTGCTAGAACTAAGTTTTACCATCTTTGTGCATTCGATCCTGATTTATATATGTATCTAAGTTTTTTATTTTTCGATGTGCTATAGCAATGCCTCCACACCAATTATGAATTCTCACTATGTATTTCGCTTCATATGCATTACTTTATATTTTTATTACTCAATGGTTATATTTCTTCTTCTATAAAAGTGACAACTTACTCTGATTTTCCCTTCCAAAAGTGTCGTAGCTTCTTCTAACACAACTCTTGAAAATTGGACATTTGAAGCCTCAATCTCATTATGTGCTTCTGGATTATAGAAACTCTGCGTATTGTATTGAGATTAAAATTTCTAAACAAACTATAAAGACTCCAACTAATCTCTATAGGTCTTTTGTTTCCATTATGTCCTTTTTTTGGGCCAAAATCGTATGAATTCTAATAAACTATAAGTCTCTTTGACAACTTCCTTCTTTCATCTTATTTTCTATTCGGAATATTTGTACCTGTGCCAAGTCCAACTATTGAAAATGGTAATGTAGATGAGCCTTAATTTTAACAAATGTGTCTACCAGCTGCCATATCTTGGGCTGAATCAAAATCTATGGGGTTTCTTGTATCCCGTATTGTATTGGGTTGTTAGCTTTCTGTCCGTGTAGAAATGGTGTGGGATAGCCACTATTTAACATAATATTTACTTTTTATTCAGTATTTTTAATGCTGAGCAAAAATAGTCACTACTCTATTAAAATTAATATAAAAAGATATTTTTACTCTGTCTTCATGAATGTTGTGTAAATATTCAGGATATGGTGTCCGATAACTCATTGCGGAGACTGACCTCCGATAACTCATTGCAGAAATTCCAGCTCATAGTTTTCACTGGTGATCCGAATTGATATATTTTGCATACAAGAGAAAATGGAAGATTCTAGAAGTTACGAGAAGAAAATTCGAGTAGAAATATTAAATTGCAAGAGCAAGTGCAGATTTGAAATTTTTTTCTGTAATTTTCTTATGTATGAAACGAATCAAATTGGAAATGTTAGAAAGTGGTGAATTATATGAAACTGAAAGATTTAACCAATGAGAAATTCCTTAAGGCGAAACAAAGAATAATTTTACCCTTTCTTAATATTAAGGACATGATTTACCCTGCACACATGAAATTAAGGACGTCATGTCTTTAATATTTACACTGCTCGTATGAAGTTAAGGACATGATGTCCTAAAGTTTAACAACGGAAAGTGCAAATACATGATACTTTGTCCTTAATATTTACACAACATTCATGAAGTTAAGGACACTATGTCCTTAATATTTACCAACACTCACAAATTAAGGGCACCATGTCCTTAATTTACATTGCACACATGAAACTAATGACACCATGTCCTTAACATTTACACCGTACATATGAAGTTAAGGACATCATGTCCTAAAGTTTAACAACAGAAGGTGCAAATACAAGTTAAAGACATTATGTCCTTAACATTTAGACTGCACACATGAAGTTAATGACGCCATGTCCTTAACATTTACACTGTACATATGAAGTTAAAGACATGATGTTCTAAAGTTTAACAACGAAAAGTTTAAATACTGGACAATTTGTCCTTAATATTTACATAGCATTCATGAAGTTAAGGACATGGCACGACAGGACACGATAAGGCGTGGCTGTGACACGACACAGGACACAACAGGGCACGGCAGGGCGTGACCGTGACACGACACAGAACACGACAGGACCCTTAATATTTACACAATATTCGTAAAGTTAAGGACATCATATCTTTAACTTTATACTTCTTTCGAAAAAAGATGCTAAGATCAGAGAAGGTCGGCCAAACAAGTTATTAGACTTCTACGCCATAAACTTCAAAGTTATAGAGCTTTTCCAGCAATAATCATTTCCATACAATTTAAAGCATTTGCAATAGACATAATAACAATGACATAATCATGTTTTTTTTTCTTATAATCTAACTAAAAAGTTTAATTAAGAGAGGAAAATATTACAATCTCAGTTCCCATTGGAGATAAAATTTCTGATATCTTGAAGAAAATCATTATTGGGAGGTCTGTCTTCTTTCCTCTCATATTTCTTCCCCATTTCTATAGTAAATTCCTCAAACCCTGATTCTCCGCACCTCTTCCACATGCCTTCACCAAAGCTCTTGTGCCCGAAGTACGCCTCCGCCGCCACAGTCTCACCGCTGTTGCCGGCGACGATCACCGGCAGCCTCTCGTAATGGCCTCTCTCAATCCCTTCCAGATCGTCCAGCGGCCCAAGCCCACTGGCATTCACCTCGTAGAGCTCGCCACGGACCCGGTTACCCGATCCGGGGATGTTGATCAGGTACGGGATGCCGTAGGGCCCGCAGACGAGCGGGAAGGTCTCCACTGTCGTGTACTCGCCTACGAAAACGACGTTGCCGGCGCCGATCAGATTTTCCATCAGACGATGGTTGGGGAATCCGCGTTTTAGCGTTCCGTACGTAAAAATTAACCGCGAATCGGTTTTGATGGCGCCTTCTGTGATCGCCATTAACGTTGGAGTAACTGATTTTTTTCAGAAAAGCGAAAAGAGTGATGAATTTGATAACTTCACACATGAGAAAAGGTCCTTACTCACGTGCGACAGTTGATTCCGCAGTTCCGGTGGATCCGGGTCATCGATCCGTGCGTCAGCAGTGACGAAGCAACTCTGATTTTTTTTTTTTTTTTTTCTAAATTATCTTGTGGTGCATTATAGAGTTGTTCGAAAAAGTCTAGAGATTTTGTTTTTCGCAAAGAAAGTATAATGAAAAATAAAGGTTTACAAAAAATACTCTCTAAAATGTCCGAACGCTCCACAAACACCTCTTTAGAGTTCATCTTGAATTTGGTTTCCCAAATAAAAATTGGACTCTTTTATTAAAGAAGTGTAGTAGTAATTTTATAAGTAAGGAAGGAAAAGAAGGGCATAAGGACCGGAAACTCTCTCGGTGCACGTTAGTCTTAACATACACCATCCATGGGAGGAGAGCGAAAATCGTCATCCATGTACGAATTCTGATTCAGAAAGCATCGGGTAAGAATGTTATGCAAGATGCATATGGAGGAATCCAACAAAAAAGGGTAATGGAGCGGAAATTGATAAAACAGTAACTGAGAAAACCTAGGGTTTAGCAAATTGTAGAGCCATCAAAAACACCAGTGAAGGAGACAGTAAGCGAATGAAACAATACTGTCAAAAGTCAAGGAAGTGGAAGTAGACTAACCTGGGCGTGTGAAGTCGAAGCACATGTGAAGGAAGTTGGTAAGCAGACACATGCAGAGTCAATTTGGGATATGTTTGACATTTTTAAAATTTCTAATGATGGATTTAAACTTGAATTTGGCAGTCTTGAAAAAGATGGGGAACATATGTTAGGGGAGATACAATTGGATGATATAGAATCTGAAATCACATATTGGAGAAATGCAGTTGTTTGCTATGTACTAGGAGATTATCCTCCATTTAATGTATTGAATTGATATCTGCAGAGGATATTGGGAAAACATGGAATTAACAAAGTAGCAATGCTCAACAATGGCATTGTTATGATGAGGTTTGATACTGAGGTGGGAAAGAATGAAGTCATTTAGGAGAGGATTTTTCATTTTGATAACAAATCACTTATTGTTAAAGCTTGGACTCCATATATGGAATTCTCCATAACAGAATTGCCTACTGTTCCAATATGGATTAGACTGACAAGGCTGGAGTTTAAGTATTGGAGTGCAAGGGGATTGAGTAAGGTAGAAAGTTTGATAGGGAATCCATTAATGGTGGACAAGAATACTGAAAAGAAAGTGGGACCACAATTTGCTAGAATGCTTATTGAAGTAAAGGTAGGGGATCAATTTCCTGAGGAAATTTACTGCAGGAATGAAAAAGGGAAGATCATTGAGCAAAGAGTGACATATGACTGCAAGCCAACTAGGTGTGAGGTATGCCAAAAATATGGTCGTACAGGGGATAAATGAAGGAGGAATAAGGATAACAAAAGTGAGGTGGGGGAAACTACTAAGGGAGATGGGAACTTAAGATTGTTCCAGTAGAGAATACCAATCAGGTGGAGGGTACATCAAGGGGTGTTAATGAGCTTGATCAAAGGCCAAATCCTGCTAAACAGGTGCAGGAAGATTGGAAGGAACAGAAGGTATCAATGGAAAGGCTGGACTCAACAAGTGATGACACAAAATGGAAAATGGGGCTCAGGATGTAATCAAGAATGCAATAACAACCAAAAAAAATTTCATACCACTTGGGAGAAAGGAAGGTGAAAAGAATGGGGGAAGTACAGGGAATGCGGGTGGTCTGTCATCTCTCCATGTGAGAGATGGTTAATATACTTATTTGGAATGTGAGAGGCCAGAATGGCCTCACCAAGCAGAAGGAAGTTAAAATCCTCTTCAATGAGCTAGATGTTGGATTAGTAGGTCATTTGGAGACTAAAATAAGAAATAATAAGATTGATGTAATAGCTGCTAGAATGTTTGAAGGGTAATACTATACTAACCATTTGTCTCATTACTATGGGAGAATATAGTTGGTGTGGAATGAGGAAATATATAATATTACAATAATTAGTGAGAATGCTCAGGCTATAACCTGCAGGGTGAAGCACCTACTGTTAAAGCTGGAGTTTATGGCTACATTTGTGTATGTATACAATTAGAAGGAAGAGAAAAAGGCATTATGGGAGTATTTGAATCAAGTTTCAGTGGGTATGAATCAACCATGGATAGTGCTAGGAGACTTCAATTCTGTCTTGCATGTGGAGGACAAAAAGGGAGGTAATCATGTTACTATAGCTGAAGTTCTAGATTTTCAAACATGTTTAGACAAGAATGGATTGGTGGAACTTCCTAATGGAGGATGTTCTTATACATGGAATGAAAAACAGGAGAATGGTGGGGTGTTCTCTAGAATTGATTGGTTGTTTGTTAATGGGGGTTGGATGAATAATATGGTGTACTGTCGAACTAGGTTCTTACCTGAAGGGGTGAGTGACCACAGCCTTGTACAGGTCACAACCATGCAGCATACTAGCAGAAGAAGGAAAGCTTTCAAATACTGTAATGTATGGAGTACTCATCCCCAGTTTAAAGAAATAGTTGAGGATGGATGGAAGCAGAACATAGAAAGATGGAAGATGTTTCAAGTGGTGAAGAGACTGAAGAAGCTCAAATCTAGACTGTAGAAGTTGCAAAAGCAACTTCAATAACATAGTGAAGGAAGCAACACTAGATTGAGAGCAGCTGTTGAAGATCCAAGAATAACTTCAGCTTAATCCTTTGGATGTGAACTTACAAAAAAAGGAAAGGAGATTGGAAGCAAAGTTTAAGAGATCTAACTACTTGGTAGAAATATTTCTTCAACAAAGGAGTAAAGCTAACTGGATACAATTGGAGGATGATAATACTAAGTACTTCTACTCTGTTATCAAGCACATGAAGTTAGTACAAGTAGTCACACATGTGTGGGATTGTAATGGGAATATACATGATGATCAAGAAGTTATAGCTTAAGTGTTTGATAAGTTTTATAAAGAACTATTAGGAGAACAGGGAGGGTGGAGAAGAATGGCATCACCATGGTTTCTACATAATGGTCACAGATTAACTACACAAAACAACTGAATTTAATTTCCCCACACACAAAGAAAGATGTTAAAGATGCAATGATGAGTATAAATATGAACAAAAGCTCTGGGCCCGATGGATTTGGAAGTGATTTCTTCAAGAGTTCATGGAGCATAGTTGGTGATAAAGTGATTGAAGTTGTGCTAGACTTTCTTAAAAATGGGAAGCTAATGAAACATCTGAATGCAACACTGATAAGTTTTATCCCTAAGGTGCCTAATCCAATGAATGCTGGGTAGTTTAGACCAATATCTTGTTACAACACTATATACGAGTGTATCTCTAAATTTCTATGTAAAATACTCAAGGAAGTACTTCCAACACTGGTCAGTGAATCACAGGCAGCGTTTGTCCAAGGTAGATCACTGGTGCATAATATGTTGATTTGTCATGACCTCATGAGACATTACAATATGAAAATAACTCCAAGATGTTTAATGAAGATTGACTTGAGAAAGGCTTATGATATGGTACGCTGGGAGTTTATAGAGGAGATGCTAAAAGGCTATGGTTTTTCAGGAAGCTTCATCCAATTGGTAATGGCATGTGTTTCTACTGCTTCCTTTTCTATCAAAGTGAATAGGTAGGGATATGGTTATTTTGTTGGGAGAAGGGGATTGAGGCAAGGTGATCCGACACCTCTCCTGTTTGTAATGGTTATGGAGTACTTGTCTAGAATTATGGGAAGGATGAGTCAACTACCAAACTTTCGATTTCATCCTATGTGTAAGAGACATAAGCTTACTCATCTGATATTTGCTGATGACCTCATGATTTTTTGCAAAGGAAATATTAGCTCGGTTAGCAGAGTTATGGAAGCACTAAAATATTTTTTAGAGCTGACTGGCTTAATAGCAATGTGGATAAGTCTAATACGTTTGTGGCTGGAGTAGATACAAAGATGAAGGGGAAGTTAGTAGAGATGACTGGATTTACAGTAGGGACATTTTCAATAAGGTACTTGGGATTACCACTTTAGCCTAAGAAGTGGAATAAGATACAGTGTCACCAATTGAAATTGAAGATTACAGAGAAAATTAGAACTTACTCTTCTAAGAATCTATCTTATGCAGGTAAACTACAAGTTATTAATTTTGTTCTGTTTTCATTACACAATTTTTGGGGAGCAGTATTCATCCTCCCACAAAGTGTATTAAAAGAAGTTGATAGGAAATGCAAAAAATTTCTATAGGTTGTAATGCAGAACAGAAAAATGTCTCTCTAGTTGCATGGGAGAAAATTTGTAAGCCAAAAGCGCAAGGGAGTTTGAATATCAAAGGATGTAGGATTGGAATATAGCAGCTGTGGGAAAATTGATATGGATACTAATGGAGAAAGCGGATAATATATGGGTGAAGTGGGTACATGGTATATGTATATGAACAATGGCATAAACTTTTGGGAACATCAGGCGCCAGTGAACAACAGCTGGTACTAGAGAAGACTCAATAAGCTAAAGCTGGGGATGACAAGTTGGTACCAAAATGGAAGGTATTGTCTAACTGCTAATGATCACTACTTGATGGCTAAAGGCTACCTGAAACTAATAGGAGACTCTCCTAAGTTACAGTTAGCTGGATAAGTATGGAGCAGGGTGATGCTGCCAAAGCACAGATTCATAATGTGGCTCACTATGCAGGGAAGGCTCATGACAAAAGATCGACTAAGAGATATGGAAATACAATGCGACAATACAGCGTGTGGGATGTGTGATGCTGAAAATATCGAGAATGCAGTACACTTATTTCATGAATGTACTTAGGTTGGGCAGCTATGGACAATGATAGAGTAGTGGATTAGTTTCAGCATACGATGTTCAAAGGTGATTGATAGAATGCAAAAGATTAACAGTAAAAATTGGAGCAACTTTAAGAAGAAGATCATAGCAGCGATTTATGGAGCGGGAATCTATCAAATATGGCAAGCACAAAACTGAAGACAATTTAGAGTACATAACGTAGATAATAGCTTTGTTTTGCAACAAATACAAAGTGATCGAGGCTCACTGGTTTTACAATAGTAACGAGTGCTCTTTATGTGTAAATTGGTGGTTTGCTTGTCTGGTAATATATCCACTTCTTATTACCAAAAAAAAAAAATATAAGTAAGATCTTTGCAAATTTTAGGAATCTTAAGTCATTAATGTATTCAAGTTAAAATTTTATTCGGATGTTATCTCCTTCAAACTAATTTTTCAACAATTATTTTAATATTTTCTAAAGCAGTACAAATTGTAGACAATAAATTGCATCGAGAAAATATAATCAAGCTGAAAAATATCGCAACAATCGTAGTATTTTATTTCAAATATTCGAGTGTTACAATCTCTATGAATCCTCTGATTCTACTTTTCTAGTATGAATTCAAGGGTCTTTGAGCTTGATCTTGAATTTGAATTTTATTTGATTTTAATCCAAGTGCTTGAAGCTTGATCTTGATCTTGATGTACTTTTAATCCAAGGGCTTGCAACTTGTTCTTGAATCTTCGTCTTGATCTTTTAATCCTTAGAGCACTTGAATGCTTGTAGCTTTTAGAGAAATCCGCAGCGTTTGATCCACGAGCTCCCTCTTGCTTCTTGTTATAACTTCTGGTCTTTTTCTGGGTTATGAAGATCCCTATTTATAGTTGTGGGAGGGAGGAGTTGTGATAAGAACAAACTCTTTTCGACCAATCAATTGAAGTGTGACAATGCCGCATTTGATTGGCCAGAACATGTCACTTGCACACGTGACGCGATTTCATTGGCCTTTTAATGTGACTCTTGTTATTTTGACATGTGGCACAATCCTATTGTAGAGTTTCGAAGATCAGACTTGAAGTATCACGAACTAATATATAATTTAAAGTGCATTGTAAATGTATTCATGCAAATTGAAGTAACAAAATTCTGCTTAAATGAGCTTTCAATACATATGGCCCAATATCCGAACACCTGGTTTATTTCTAGAAGATCACGTGGACTTTGGCAGAATGACAATAAAATTCATGTTCACATTTTTAGGCCAAAATAAAAATCAACAACCTTGCATTCCTTGTTTAAGGAATTATATACGTATAAAGCTATTCACGCACAGTGCCTCGTGCAAACATGGAAAGCCAAACCTTTTGCTAGCAGCAACCAATCAAATTAGAGATAGAGAGCAAAATTATATTTCAATTGAAATCATAACAAGAAAAGGATTCTACTCTGCCTAGGAAAGGAGCGTCGCCTCAATAGAGGCAAATGGATTACGAAAATCCCACATCGAAATAACTCCTTGACTGACGACCTCTGTCACCTATAAATACCATGCACCTTTCATTCCATTAGTACCAATTTCAGCATTTGCAAATTAATTTAAGTCTACTTTTAATTTAGAAGCATTGACGCGAAGGTAATTTTTTTTTTTTGTACTTTTTTCTTCTTCTTTTACTCTGTTGTTTCTTTTTTTCTTAGAAGTATTCGTAAAACTACGAAGTCCTTCATATGTTTGAGACGTATACCTTTAAAAGTTCATGATGAAGACCTTTAAAATTTACGGTAGAAATCCATAAAAGTTCGCGATGAAAACTTTTAAAATATGCAGCGAAGACCCATAAAAGTTCGCATAAAGATCCTTAAAACCTCGTGAAGGCCTTTAAAATTTGCGGCGGAAAACCCTAAAAGTTCACGATGAAGACCTTTAAAATTTGAGGTGAAGCCCATAAAAGTCCACGATGAAGACCTTTAAAATTTGCGGTGAAAAATCATAAAATTTCACGATGAAGACCTTTACAATTTATAGCGAAGACCCTTAAAAGTTCGCAAAGAAAAACTTTAAAAGTTTGCGATGAATACCTTTAAAATTTGTTGCGAAGACCCATAAAAGTTCGTGCAATGATCCTTAAAAGCTCGTGGTCAAGATCTTTAAAATTTGTGGCGAAGACCGTTAAAAATTCGCATAAAGATCCTTAAAAGCTTCTGAAGACTTTTAAAAGCACGCAACGAAGGCTCTTTAACAATTCGTGATAGAAATCTTTAAAAGTCGACAGTGGGGACTCTTTAAAGTTCGCCACGAGCACCTTCAAATTTTCAAGACAAGCACATTTAAAAGTTTGAAACATACGCTTTTTAGAAGTTTCGAATGAAAACCTTAAAAATCCAAATGCCTTTAAAAGTTCGAGATGAACACATTTAAAGCTCGCAACGAAAACCTTTAAAAAGTACCTTCAGAATTGTCCCAGACAACATTTTAAAACAAACTTTATATTGCACCACACTGGCAATTTCAAATTTGCGCAGTCTCATCAAAATATTCGTATCTTGGTGTAGAAACATCGACATTATGAACCGTTTGATTTCTTGAAAACTAAACTTCAAAATCTAAAAGATGTCCAAAATTCGGGATCAAACACCTTCAGAATCGCCGCATGTAATATTTTGAAACTATATTTAAATTCCACCACGTTGAAAGTTTCAGACTTGCACAGTCTCACCAAATAATTTATATCTTGGTGTAGGAATGTCGAAACCATGAACCGCATGATTTTATGAAAACTAGATTTCGAGATCTAGGACATATCCAAGATTTGGAATCAAAAAATTTGAGAATCATCCCAGATATTATTTTGAATCTAACTTTAGATTCTGACACGTCGATAGTTTCATATTTGCGCGACTTCATCAAAAATTTTATATCTATCCTGATGTAGCAATGTCGAAATCATGAACTGCTTGATTTTATGAAAAATATACTTCGAGATCTAGGACATATCCAAAATTCAGAATCAAATAATTTGAGAATCGTCCCAGATATTATTTTGAATCTAACTTTAGATTCCGACACGTTGATAGTTTCAGATTTGTGCGACTTCACCAAAAAATTTATATCTTGATGTAGGAATGTCAAAATCACGAACCGTTTGATCCATTGGAAACTTAACTTCCAAATTTATAACATATACAAAATGAAAACTTTAATGCCTTAAGGATAGTTTCAGATGATATTCCAAAGTCGACATCGGTTTCTGATATGCCGACAGTTCCAAATTAGCGCGACCTCACCAAAAGTGGAAGCCTAGAGATTATAAGACCTTTTTAATTATCAAAAATTAAATTTTAAGAGCTTCATTCTCACCAAATGTCTTGGGTTCAAATATCGCTGAATTTGAAACGTCGTGAAGGCTCACAATTTTTTTTTTGAAGGTTTGGCAAAGGACTTCAATGCAAATGCTTGATAGCACCCCTAAAGACATTAATCATTTTATTGTAGGAACATGCAATTTACTATAGCGGCTTGCCCCCTTCAAAATCAGATGGGATCTAAAGTTTAACAGAAGAATGGTATCCCAACTCGATTTTCAAATACTGATTGAATGAATGACATTCCATTGTACTTCATTCGGACAACGATCGGGGGATTATGTATCTTTTGAACTTATGCGACTGAACTCAGAATGAAACTCTAAGCTGCCTACGTACCTCGGTGAAGAGGATCAAGTCATACCGTAGTTCAGAATGGGTAGAATTATTAAACTTTTTTAAAATTTTTTTTATGTCCTAACTTTTGCCTAGGCCGCCTCTTTCGAGGTTTTCAACCTAGCAGACCTTTTATTTTTAGGTGGGCCGTACATAGTTTAGACTCATGCGGTCCAGGAGTATAGGAACATGCAGTTTAGGCTCATGCGTCAAGGAGCATTCGAACATGTAGTTTAGGCCCATGCCTCAAGGAGCGTTCGAACATGCAGTTTAGGATCATGGGTCAAGGAGCGTTCGAACATGCAGTTTAGGCTCATGCGTCAAGGAGCATGAAACTTCAAGGATAATACTTCTTCAAAAAACTTGCCATTGATAGGGTCGATTCTCATGCCATCTACATCAACCATCTTGTAATCCCCACTTGAATAAGCTTCTTGCACGACATATGGCCCATCCCATTTTGAAGTGAACTTCCCTATAGGTTTATGGGAAGTAATAATGGGTCTTCTTATGAAGGACTTGATCTCCTACTTGAAAGGATCTCAGGCAAACTCTTTTATTGAAGGCACAAGACAATCGAGCTTGATAGCATTCAAGACTTTGTTGGGCCTCCAACCTCTTCTCATCAAGAGCCTCTAACTTTGCTAATCGAAGTCGAGCATTTTTTTCATCAATGATCCCTTCTTGAATAGCCAGTCGTAATGAACGCTCAAGTGGCAAGACGACTTCGACTCCATAAATGAGTGAATACGGAGTTGCTTGTGTTGGCATGCGGTGAGTCGTCCTATATGCCCATAGAGCTTCTTCCACACGGTCATTCCAATATCGTATGGATTTGGAGACGACTTTATTCAGCAGGTTGCATAAAGTTTTGTTGAATGCCTCAGCTAGGCCATTGGCGGCAGCATTGTACTTCGAAGAGTTACGTTGCTTGAAGCCAAAGAGATCATAAATCTTGTTCATGAACCTATTGTCGAATGGCTTTCCATTATCCGTTATTATGTAACGAGGAATGCCAAATCAATAGATTATGTTTACTCGGATGAAACTTGCAACATTTTCCTTCTTTACCTCCTTAAGAGAAATAGCTTCATCCCATTTTGAGAAGTAGTCAGTTGCAGCCAAGATGTATAAGTGCCCACCAGAGGACTTTGGCAGTGGTCCAACAACATCCAATCCCAAAGCGTCAAACGGACAGGATGCAACAGTCGGGTGCAACACTTCAAGAGGTTGATGAATAAAATTCGCATGGAATTGACAAGCCTTCATCTTCAAGCGTAGTCCAAGCAATCTTTTACCATCGTTGGCCAATAATATCCCATCATTTTTATGTGGAAGTGGAACTTTGGTCCAGACTGGTGCGACCCACATACCCCAGAATGTGCCTCTTGCAAAGCTTGGAGTGCTTCTTCTTCCCCTAAGCATCACAAAAATACTCCCTCGAGTGACCTTCTGTATAGAGTGTCTTTGTAGTAAAGGAAGCAAGGTGCACGACGACGGATTCCAGTCCTTCTCCTCGGTTTTTGTGGAAGTATCCCATATCATAAGTAGTCGATAATGGGTTGTCGCCAATCTTCTTTCTCAACTTCAGAAACAACGACAAGATGCTCGAGTTTATTTTCTTCACCTTCAACCTCATTTAGTGGCGGTACTACCCATTTTTGGCAGACAATAACTTGCACTTGATCAGGCAGGGTTAACGATGAAGCTAAGGCAGATAAAGCATCAGCCTTCTTATTTTCTTTCCTTAGCACATGCTGAATAGTCACATAATCGAGCCACCCCATTAACTTTTTAGCATAATCATGATATGGGCGTAATTCATGCTTCTTAACCTCGTAATTACCCAAAAGTTGATTGACCACTAACTGGGAGTCACCAAAGACTTGCAACTGCGATTGCTTCATATCAACAGCCATTTCAAGCCCAAGTATTAATGCTTGATACTCAGCAACATTGTTGGAA